>PVKB01002322.1:0-295862 GCA_004027205.1 Ctenodactylus gundi
GTTCCCATTAATCAGAAACCACTATGTCCACAGAAACAGAAGACAGACCCAGGGTTGGGACCGAGAAGCAGATTAGCATGGGGACCCCCAATCTATCTGATTCCAGAAACTGAGCTCTTAATTACAGCACCAGGCTACAGGTAGATTCAGAAGCACAGCAGACTTCTCTCACATCTCTCTGCAGTCCATGGATCCTGCCCATCAAGCCACAAAAGTCGCTAAGTCTCCAAGGCTTAGCAACGAAAGCACCCAGGAGACTGAGCCAGAAATGACAGCACATGCCTGCCCTCTGCAGCCAGCTCTCCCAAAGGGGTGCATCTAGAGGGGCAGCCAGAGTTCCAGAAAGCTCCGAGCAACACACGTCACAGGCACCATCGGCAGGTTTTCTGACTGCTGATCACTTCTCACCCTGGGGTCGTGGTGTGAGATGGAGCGCCCCCCCCCCCCCCCGCGCCTCCCCCTACAGGGGTCCAAACAGTCACACTCATTGTCAGAACCTCTGAGCCTGCCAGACCTTGGCCACAAGACCAGGCTCAGCCATGGTGCCAAGTGCCCACCCCAAGCCTAGCACAGGAGCTGGGAACACCGAGGATCAGGGGCAGTGGGGAGTGTGGCGGCGGCAGCAGCCTCTGGACTGTAGGGGCGACGGTGCTCCGGCAGAGATGGAGCAGGATCAGCAGCCAGGGCAGCAGCCTCGCGGGGTGAGCTCCGTACCTGGCAGCAGTTGGCCTCCTAGTTTCCTATGATCTTGCTAGCTTTCCCACACTGGCTCTAGGACCCTCTCACAATTCTTCCATTGCCTTGTGGAGATGGGAAGGGGTTCTAGGGAGGGGGGAGATGATGGACAGAGGGGAAGTAAAAATGGCGAGAAGTGGGATTTTTATGTACAAATCTCCCATGATAAATGTAATTGTGTTAAATAAACACCTATTTTTTTAAAAAAACTAAAAATGATTGCACTCCTGTTGAGAACTCTGGCCGGCACACAACGTGTGTGCAAAATCTGTTGCCCCTAACTCCACAATTGTCAACTTCTGTGTCAAGACCTCTTTACAGGATTAAACCATGAGGACCCCAGTGGGTGCTTGTTACTTTGGATTATATCAATTGATATTTACCATATTAGAAATTAAAACTGAGACTGAATTCATTTAAAAAATAATAAACTCATTACATCTTAACAGACTCATAACATCTTAATACAAACGTTTATGAAAAACAACTACATTTCCTGAAACAAAAGAAAAACAAATAGTGAGATGATAAACAATGCTGTTTTGTATGTATGAAATCTCTTTGGTGGCTGGCCTAAGAGAAGACATCTGGATTCATATATCTCCCTCTCCATACAATCTGTTTTGACATCACACATCATGTGGGCTTTGCAAAAACCCTACCATACATTCATGGCAGAGAATTAAAAAGACAAGTATTTCAGGATTGTTACAAAAAGATGTTGGACCCCACAGATCCCTGAAATGATCTCAGCAACCCACAGGAATGTACAGGCCACACTGAGAACCGCCACTTTAGACCTCCCAAACTTGTTTAGTGTATTGATAATTAGCTGGATCGAGCGGGCTTGAGTGTGGGGTAGCAGGAGTTCACGACACGCTAGTGTTGCCAAAAAGGGGTGGGTGTGCCAGTGGCAAACCAACTGTATAGAAACCATCACCGTCATCCCCACATGGCTATAAATTCCACCCCAGCACAGGGCTGATTTGTTTTATTAACTTGTTATGGCTTGTATCTTTTTTCCCCAAATTTTATTGATATGTATATGTGCAAAATTCAAGGTTTACCATGAGGTTGGTCATTTTGTGCACATTCATATCTTGTCAAGGTGACAAGGGCTTTTCCATTCTCCTTTTGTCCCTCCCCCTACCCTACCCTCCCTCCTCCCCCACCCTACCCCCCTCTTTCACTTTGTCTTTGGTCTTAAGTTCCAAAGGAGTTGTGATCTGGGTCTCTCATATCAGAGAGACCATTCGATGTTTCACCTTCTGCTTCTGACTTACTTCACTAAGCATGATGTTCTCAAGTTTCTTCCATTTGCCTATAAAAGCCTCCACGCTGTTGGACTTTATTGATGCATAGTATTCCATTGTGTATAAGTACCACAGTTTGTGTATCCACTGGTCTGTTGATGGGTATTTTGGTGACTTCCATATTTTAGCTATTGTTAGTTGTGCAGTTATAAACATGGATATACATATATCTCTGTTGTGTGTTGTTTTGGCCTCTTGGATATATTCCCAGGAGGGGTGTCGCTGGATCGAAGGGGATATTTATTTCTAGTCTTTTGAGAGCTCTCCATACTGCTTTCCAAAGGGATTGTACAAATTGACATTCCCACCAGCAGTGCAGGAGGGTTCCTTTCTCCCCACAGCCAGGCCAGCACTGATTGCTATTTGACTTGTTAATGTAGGCCGTTCTCTCTGGGGTGAGATGGTATCTTAGCGTTCTTTTGATTTGCATTTCTCTTATGGCTAGAGATGTTCAACATCTTTTCACGTATCTATTGACCTTTTGCCTTTCTTCCTGAGTGAACTGTCTCTTCATTTCATTTGCCCACTTTTCAATAGGATCCTTTATTTTGGTAGGCTTATCTTAATGTTCCCTGAAAGCTCGTGTGCTAAAAGTATATTCCCTCCCTCAATTGATGGTACTATTGGAAAATGGTAGAAACTTTAGGAAGTAGGGCCAACTTAGAGGAAGTTGGTCACTGGGAACGTGAATATTGGGACACCTCAAGAATTTTGTCATGCTGATGGAAATCTAGTTAACACATCACTGCTCTATCCCCAGCACCTAGAACCCCTAGCAGGTGCTCCATATATATGTGTTGAATGAATGAATGAAATGAAGCATGAATGTATGTATGTATGTGTACATAAGTGTAGGTACATGTGTTTTTAAAGAGTCTTAAAATTTTTAATGTTTTTCAAAAGCAAGCAAGAAAGAAAGAGGAAGGAAGGAAGAAAGGAAGGAAGGAAGGAGGGAGGAAGGGAGGGAGGGAGGGAGGGAGGGAGGGAGGGAGGGAGGGAAGGAAAGAAGGAAGGAAGGAAGGAAGGAAGGAAGGAAGGAAGGAAGGAAGGCAGGCAGGCAGGCACAGGCACTGTGTGATAAACTGCATAGTTGCAACACTCAGCCACCCAGAATAACACCCAAACAAGGAGCCCGTAGGTAGCCATGCCTTGTGTATCTGAGTGGCCGCAGTGGCCCCAGACAATGACGCTTGCCTACGATGCTGTGCACCATGATGCTGTACAGCCATTGCGGAGGGGAGAGCTGGCTGACTCTTCAGGCAGCTCACACATCATCGGAACATTGTTGTCTTGGAATGGTTTTCCTGGGAGCCTCTGAGAGGCAGATTCCTTAAAGCTATAAAATCTCGGGGGAGGCCAAGGAATGATCCAGTTACACAACAGCAACGTTATTTTAAGTGGACTTTTATAGTAGAGAAAGTGGGGCTGTTCCAGCCCAGGCAGCTGTTGCCAGAGTTCAGTGGAGCCAATCTCCCCTCACCTATCCCTCTAGCCACCCCTCCAGGGTTTACCCCACAGCTGTCAGGGGCACAGTCTCCCCATGCTCCCCAGGAGGCACACCAAGATCTTGGGCAGACCTAGTTCTCACCCCTGCTCCGTATTAGACACTCCATATCCTCAGTCATTTCCTGCTTGTAACATAGGCCAATTTGAGGAAGCCTTTTGTCATTTGCAGCCAAGTGGCCTTAATACAGTTAGTCACCTATTGTGCTGCTCTCATAGACACCCACACCTTTGCCTTTTCCCAGCATCTGCCTAGACAAGTCCTGCTGAGAGCAGGTGGACCGAGGCTGGAGGAGCAGCCAGCCACAGTCATCCCTGACCTTGTAGCTGGTCAGCACATTCCCAGCCTACAGGGCAGGGGGCCTACACACAAGATAAGATCAAAGTTAACCCCGTACCTCTCCTCTAACAAGTGAAAGAGCTGGGGAAAATTGCTTTCATTGTTGGCAAGATCTAAATGCAATTATGGCTCAGCAGATCCACGAGAAAATTGACAAGAGCCAATCCTTTGCACCAGGCGTGCTCTGATTTCATGCCGTCAAATTATTTTTAAAGGGCATTAATATCACAAGCTGATGACTTTTAGCCCTGAGCAAATGATGCATTTGAATATTTCTTTACACATAGCTCTCAGTCCAAGTGAAGCTGTCTCCGGCAAAGCATTAGCAAACATTTACATTTCAAAACTCAACAGAAGGTTGTTGTCAGGCTTTTCTTTCTTTTTATTTTTTTATATATGCCCGGGCAGATAAATCATATTTCACATGTTAAGTGATGTGTAGCATTCTGTTTCTAACCCCTGGCATACCTTTGGATGATAATGACACCTGGTTTTCAGGCCTACAATATAAAGATTAGTTTTGAAAGAGAAACAGAAATACAGTGGCATCACTAAACAGGGTTACTCGAGAGTCAGGCAGCTCTTTCTGAAGTGAAAGTGTGATTGTGGGTTCCTTTATTCCTCTGAAGTGGGGAGGGGCCAAACCTTGGGTACCTTGTGCTGTGAGAGGGTCAGAGCAGGATCCTCTGAGAGCACATCACACTAAGCCAATAGTGCATATTCTCCCAGTTAGAGCCAAAGCCAAGCTGAGCGGGAAGCCAGGGTAGCTGAGAAGTAGACTCAATCAGGAGAAGGGACACATTTAACATTTTAATAAACTCAAATTGATTAAGTCTCAAAATCAAAGAGCCAGAGGTTGCAGTCAGGAGCTATTGCATTTTAAAATCTAGACTTGACCAAAGTCTTCACATGTCCCAGGGATAGTGGTTTGAGCATGCAAACTCAATTTTTGAAAAAGACATGGGTTCAAATTTCAGCTCAGCCACTTCCTAACAGTATGGGCTTTGCACAAGCTGCTCAATCTCTACAAGCTTCAGTTTCTTCATCTGTAAAGTGGTAACCATAAGATTGCGTGTCACAATGGGCTACTAATAAAAGCACATTTGATGATCACTGCAGGATGATTGGCATGGGCCTTGGGTCACTGCATTTACGCAGTGAGAACCACCACTGCTCATCTACCTTCCTTCCTGAGGGACATAACCCATCCTGTCCACCCAACTATCCCTAATTCTTGGGCCTGCTCTCCTCCCAAGATTGACTGTGTACCCTTCTGCCACATCTTGCAGCCCTCCAAGAAGCATTCCCACTAGACGTGCAGAGAAATGGGATATAAACAACAGTCTATGGTCCAAGCAGATGGCTGCCAAGGTTGCACAACTCAGTTCAGCTGTTCCTCGGTATTCATTGGGAAATGGTTCTAGGACCGACCTCCAATCCCCATCAAGGATACCCAAGATTGCAAGAGTTAAAATAGTATAAAATGGTGTTTTCATATAACTCAATAGTCTTCCTCTACACTTTAAAACATCTCTAAATTACTTACGACACCTAATGCGATGTAAATGCTACACAAGTAGTTGTTATACTGTGTTGCTTGGGGAATAAGGACAAGTGTAAAAGATATTGGCATGCTCAATACAGAACTCAATGCTTTCAGTCTGTGGTTGGCTGAATCTAAGATGCAGACGTCACAGGATACAGCATTGAGGTGCATAGGCACAGTGGGTAAATTTTATGGCAAGAGAATTCTATCTCACCAAAAATTTAAAACTAGCGAAGACGGGAACATTACAAAGTTTCCTAAAGGTAAGTTGATAACAATTAACAAATGGGTTGAAATCTCCCAGATTTCTGAGGGACAGTCTAGGGCAAACGTCTTTGACTCCCTGACGCTCTTCCATAAAATCTACTTGACACGTTTCTCATCGACCCTCTGATCTATATGCAATGGTTTGGCCTGCTGTTGGAGGCCCTTTAGGGAAGAAGTTTCACTCCACCCACAGAGGAAATCTGTGTCACCTCTCCCTCCCCAGATGATGCTGGTTAGCAGGAACTCGATGGCTATGAGTGGCACTGTGGATGCTACCCGTGAAACACAAGCACAGGAGCAATCTTTAGCTCAGTGAGAACTTACAGGGAAACTCAGTCCATTTCCCCTAATGTTCATGCTTCTGACAGCTCACCTCTCCTGCACACGTGTTCTCCCGTGCTCCCTCTCTGGGGACACACCAGGCCTTCACTTGCTGTAACAGAGGTGACATTTGTCTGAAAAATGCCCTTTGCAGCTTGGCAGATCTTCTTTTATTTTTGGAGTGGCAGACATCTGAATGGGGCTGCACAGGGGTCTTAGGACTCCTTGAGGCATCCTTCAGGGCAGAACACCTCTGCTCCTTTTTTCTCTCCATCCTTGGCCCACCGAGATGGGCATGATGCTGCCTGTTCCAAGATGACCACAGATATGGGGTACAAATTGTAATCCCAGCACTCTGGGAGGCTGAGACAGGAGGGTCACCAAGGACAAGCTCAACCTGGGCAACTTAGAAGACTTAGTGAGATCCTTCTCAAAATAAAACATTAAAAGGGGCCTGGGGATATAGCTTAGTGTGAAGGTGCTGGCTTCAATCCCCAGTATCACAAAACAAAACAAACAAACGAACAAAAAAAACCAGACAGAGAGAGAGAGAGAGAGAGAGAGAGAGAGAGAGAGAGAGAGAGAGAGAGGACTATGGACTATGGAAGGGGGAAGAGGATGGCCTGCCCAGGTGTCTACACAGCACCTCACCCTTTTCACTTTGGAATTTCCCTGTGTCTATCTTCTGCTGAATTCCTTGTGGTTGCACCTGTACCCTGCTTCCCATTGCTCCTTGCTTTTGTCCTACTGAGCACTGTCAGCATAAGAAAAGCATGACTTCTCACATCCCTTCAACAAATTTAACGTGAGGCAAAGAACAAACACCGGTGAGCCTCCCTTTGCATTCCTGAGAGAGTAGGAGAGATGGGCAGATTATAATGGCCATTGCTGGGGCCAAGACAGCACTCGGGCGAGCACTGCCAACCTGCACAACTAACCCAGCTTGGTGCTTCTGGCTATTCAGAGTCTCCCACTGGGAACCTTGACTCTGTCTCTAACTCCAGATGCATTAAAGTGCTTGAGGACTTGGCTGCAGGTTTCAACAGACAAGAAGGGTGACAGAGCATCCCAAGGATAGGGTGAGATGAACATGGGAAGCCTAGGGACCCAACTTACCTGTTCCTCACAAAGGTTTCAGGTGGACCTGGACAACAGCTCCCCACCCACCCACTTGCGGAACATTTACTACCCAACTTTCCTTTCCAGGGTATTTTCTGTCCAAGAAGAACAACCCAGTGCCATGGTTTTCTGTACGTCTCAGAGCCCAGAAATAAGGTCTGGCTTCTTGCTCTTGGGCTTTAGATGTTCTCCCAGCCTGCTGTTCTGAAGCACATGTGAGTCCCTGTTTTTATCATCTACTTGGGCTTGGAGGCCAGCTGCGTCGTCACGGCTCACCAATACCAAAGCTGTCCCCTGTGCTCCAGTGAGGCTTGTTGGCTCTCCACCATGAGTCAGTGCAGGCCTTGGCTTTCTTATTTTTCACAAAGTCTTCACACTTATGAGTTTTTGCCCCTCAAAGACCGCCTAAAGAAGCAGACAGAGAAGAAACCTGGCCAACAGTGGGGGCAGAAGATACCCCAGTAAGCTGCCTTAAGATTCCACTTGTCCAAAGTCCTTCTCTATGAATTGACACCTATCTACAAATGGCGTCTGTCTGGGGCTGTCCCTCCCTCCATCTGACCTCTTCTCTCTCTCTCTCAAAAAAAAGTTTGCCTTCCTAATTTTTAACCACATTGTACATGATGAGTTTATGGCCCCGTGCCCCTAGCCAGGTCTGCCCCACTTTGCTGACACCCTCACACTCCACCCTCACTCCCCAGGAAACCCCTCATGCCCATGGGACAGCAGTCTCTGGAATCCGTTGCTCTCTCCTAATACGTGAAATTCATGTTGTGAGTGCTAATTACTCGAACAAGCAAATGCCCTTAAAGATCCTTGCCAGTTTCTCAGTGGAACAGAGCAGGGCCTCTTATCACACATGCCTGATGGGTCTGCTCTAAACGACAAGAGACAAGGAGGACCAGTTCTCCTTCAACCTTACTGTCATCTAGGGTCCCCTCCTGGACAGCTTAGGAGCCATGCACATCCACTATGCCTTACCACAAACCACAAGCTGGAGCTCACTCATTCTCTGCACTCGGCCTCCCTTTGAGGACTCCACAACGTCCCGGGGAGCTGCACCAGCTAGCTAGGAAAGTCGTATACACCCAGATACATTTGCCCTGCTGGCCCCACCTCGCTGCAGCGTGGGATGAAGCGGGGGTGGAGCTCAGTGTGCGTTCCATGGAGCCAGCCTCTGTCCTCTGTGTCCCTGGCAGTCAGTGTGAGCCAAGGAAGCAGGCACTCAGCCGACTACCTCCTTGTCTGTAGGAAGGCCTGTACCACACACTGGGGCAAAGAGCAAATACCAGTGAGCCTGGTTTTCTGCCCCCAGGAGATCTCTAATATGTAGTTAGAAAAATAAGGTCTATTTGCTTAAAAGTGTCCCAAGCAGGACCACAGGACAAGATGATGCTTGTGACATACCAATGAGAGAGTGGCCCTGACATTTGGGTTGATAGATACTTACTAGAAGTGGTTACCGATTAGAGGTGGTTAAGAGGCCCAGGCTTTTTCCAATTAAAGGTCAGTTCAGGGTTGAATGAGAGAGACGTGTGGAAACAGGAACCGTAGTCACTCAGGCTTGGGTTATATCCCAATTCCAAGACCTTTAAGCCTGGCTACTTATCTTCCCTAAGTATGTTTCCCTGTCCCTGAATCAGGAGTAGTAACATCTGAAAATCATGTGAACAAGAAGTGGAAAAAAAACAGTGCCAAATTTTATCTCCACCCCTAGCCTCTCCCTTAGGCTGAACTTGGAAATCCAGGTGCCACTGGGCATCTCCAGGTGGGCATGCATGATGGTGCACACTTGTCAAGGCCAAAAGAACCCTCTCTTCTAGCGGCACCCCAGAACTTGTCTCTCCTCAGCCTCACAATCATCCTCCCCAGACACCCAAATCCAAAATCTGGGCCCAGCTCAATGCCTCCTTTCTCTCTCACATTTCTGGTTTCAACCTGGTGACTCTGCCAGTTCCAACCCCAGCAGATACTCTTGCTAGATTAAAATTCACTCACTCCTTCCTGTCTTCCCCTAGTGCCCCAGGCCTTCCTTCTAAGCTCTGTAGTCACCTGTCCTATGTGTCTTTTCTCCCGAATACTGCCTGCTCCTTGCATCAGATACGTAGAAGTCAAGGCATATGGCTCTAGGACTTGGGTATCTCCAGGCACCACCTGTAGCAGAAAACACACACTCCCTCCCATGGCCTACCTCATCCAACCGGGGTCCCCCAAACCTCAGCCTACCTTCAAGACCTGGTGTCCTAACTCACACTCAGTGTAGGGCTGCCTAACAGATACTAGTCTCTATTTTCCTTTGTTTCTTAGAGAAAGATTCAAACATTCTCACCTGAAAGCTATACCACCCATACCTCTATCCGAAATCTCCCTAACCAGTGTAAAAGTTAGGGTCGTTGCCTGCATTGTCTAGTCATAGTTTTCTGCCCAGGGATTAATCTTTGTTGTACATCACACCTTCCAAGTTCACACAGTCTCTATAGTGTGTAGCTCTTCCCTATGCTGCTGAAAAGGCCAGCTAAGCAAGGCACTGTGGAATGGAAACTCTTTGGTGCCCCCCTGTGGCCATGTCTAGTCCGCAGGCTGAGAAGTGCCCGAGTAAGAATGGATGCCCGTATTTCTTTCATCTTTGGAGCCGGAGAAGGCAGCCCCGCGACTCTGTAAAGGCAAGTCTGGGGCTGGGAAGAGGAGCCTTGGAAATCGATGTCCCCACCCATAGGGTGAAGAGACCAGATCAAAATGTTTGCCAGTCATCTGGTCTTTAAGTCTCAGCTTCCGGTGTGGTAAAGTGGGTGTAATAATGCCTGCCCCAGCATCCTAGGAAAAGTATGATAGTCATGTATACGTTTAAATACATATATATTTTAGGAACTCAATCTGTAATGCTTCTGCCTTTTCACCCTTGCCTCTTGATATGAATTTTCTGTAATCACCAAATGAGTCACGCAGGATGGGAACGAGGACATATTTCACATAATACATATCTGACAAAGAGGTACCCATATGTCACTCAGCATCCTACAAAAATAAACTGGAAAAGTGTCAGCGGCAAGACTTGCAAATAGTGAAGCAGAAAGGTGAGGGTGTCATCACTTCCCCAAGGGAACTCAGGGGCAGTTGATGGGTTCTAGAATTTGCAAAAGAACAGGACACCAGGCCATAGTCCTATGTCTGTGAGTGGGAGAATGAATCCTAATCTCTTGTGTTTCCAAACCTTGAGTTTCTACCTGAAGATACTCTTCTTGACCAGGTGCCGTGGTGCAAGCCGGCACTCAGTCCTGGGAAGACACTCTCAATATAAGAAATGTAACTCAGGGGCGCCATTCCTGCCTACCCGATGCAAGGCCCTGAGGTGAATCTCTTGCATTGCCAAATAAAAAATTTTTAAATATATTAATCTTTATGTTCCTGAACTTTCTGAAGTGTTCCATACCAAAGGAATAATTAGCAAGCCACATGTGAATTAATGAGTTACTAAATGAACAAATTAGCTTGAATTTGAGAAAATGTTTGCAGTGTCGATGGCTTCTCATCTGAAGCTAGCGAGTGCCCAGTCCTTCCTGCCCCTAAAGACTCTGCTCCCGGGTGCTGTAGCCTCAGCTCTTCTCCGTCTCTTATTTTGAGCACAGTAAAAAAAAAGAGACACCACTAATTTTGTCATAAATCCCTGCAGCCTTTCCCTGCACAGCTAATTTTGCTTGGTTTGCCTATTATGCTGTCTTAGCCTGATTAAAGAAAATCTGCCTAATTCTAACAGTGAAAATGGACAGCTTTCTTAACTCTGGCTGGCATTAGAATTACTCAGAAAGCGCGCGCACACACACACACACACACACACACACACACACACACACACACACACACACACACGATGCATCCAGACCAGGAGGACCTGGGCCTCAGTGTTGTTTGAAAGCTTCTCAGCTCATTCTAATGCACACTCAGCACTGAAAACCACAGCCCTAACCTTTACCCAGAGAGCAGGCTTCATTCAGTATGCACAAAGCCAGGCAACACTTAAATATTGTCTTCCAGGCACTCTGAGATCCAGGCCAGGAAGAAAGGGAGAGTATCACACCCAGGAGTGATAGAAACACGGTTTTCACTCCGTGGACATCCAGCTTGTTAACAGCCAGGAAAAGGCTGGTAAGAACCACAAGGGCCTAGATCTTCCTTGGCCAAATGGGCGGAGACAGCAGTTAGGAAGTAGGCCCACCGCATAGGCGCAATGGCATCGCCCAGACTGTGTGGCTCCGCAAGGGTGGCTGGCCCGGAAGGAGTCTGGATGGTGGTAAACGGACGGCAAAGGCCTGGCTGAAGGCAAAGGGTTTGCAGGGGTAGGCATCTTCCTGTTACAGCACTGACTGGGTGGAAACAGGGCTTTGGATGCAAATAGCCAGACATTTGAGGGGATGCCGCCTGGGTGTAAAGAACTCACTACTCATTTTAAATTATGTTTTCAAAAAGCCACTCATATTTCAAACACAGCACATGAACCTAAATTCAATCTGCTACATTGTAATTTCTTGCTTTTAATTTAAGGCCTCCAGGCTTCAACTAATTTAGGGGACAATCTGGTGACGAAAAGCAGACCATCTTCTTACAAAAAAGATCATTAGCATAA
The DNA here is from genome assembly GCA_004027205.1 of Ctenodactylus gundi. Classification (NCBI taxonomy): domain Eukaryota; kingdom Metazoa; phylum Chordata; class Mammalia; order Rodentia; family Ctenodactylidae; genus Ctenodactylus; species Ctenodactylus gundi. The sequence continues at coordinate 11,766 of PVKB01002322.1, forward strand.
GGCACTGCTTCCCAAATCTGACACACAATTGAGACTTTCCAAGTCTTACCTGCACTCTGGGAGTCTTTTAAGCTACACACCCGGGCATATAAAACAAAATAGTCTGCCTACTGGGCACCAGATCGTGATCAACTCTCCTATTTTCCACCAAAGCGTTGGCTCACTTAATGTCTCAGTGCTCTTGGCCACTAGACAGCTGCCTTTGAAACCACAGAATAAACATGAGCATGACTCACTGCTTTGCCAAGTTCACACAGCGATCTGACGGTGTGAGAACAGCAGTCATCGGGTTCATCAGCAAAGCCCCAGGCTGAGATTACAAGTCCCACCCGGCCCAGGGCACAGGGTGCTCACTGCTGATGGACAGGAGCATCGACAGGCTGATCCTTTGTGCCGATGGAAACACACAGGGGACAGGGCTGCGTTTCAGGGCTCACTGCAGGCAGTGTGGGCCGACAGGCCCAGGGAACTGGAGGCTCTGGCTCAAAAGCAGAGCATGCAGACTGGCATTTATCTTAATTGCATCTGTTAGATCCAGGCAGGTGCTCCTTACTGGCACACTAGGTGTCCCACACAGGGCATGGACTCAGAGGAACTTCTGTCTACAGCAGAGGAAAGTGACAGCCACTGACTCTGAGACCATCCCTGTGAACTGCTGTGTTTGCCTATGCTGTCAAGAAGCCTTGGCTTCTCTTGGCCCCACACACTGCCCCTTCTTCATCATCTTCCCCCTCTGACCTTAAAGGTGCACATGCTTGCTACTGCACTCAGAAAGTACTTGAGTATTTGTGGTAAAGTTCCCACAGAGCAAATAAGCAGCCTTCCACTAAAAGCAGGCCAATAGGACAAGAAAGAATAAATTCTGGGATTCAGTCTTTCATTTTATGAGCATTTTTTCCCCAAACACCTTTACCCATTTAAAGTAATGTAAGCTTAAGTAATTCTAAGCTCCTCAAATAATGAAGAAAACTATCTGTAGGAAGATATAAAGATTTCTTAAACAAGCCCTATTCTTTGGCAGAAATGAGAATCAAAATTCTGATAACAGCCAGAACTTATTTATACTTAGAGTGCTTTCAGTAAATGTTCGCTAAGTTGTAACAACTGTGCCAAGACCTGGGTATGCACACCTCCTTTCCTATCTGGTATAGCGCATTACCCTTAGCAAAGCAGGCAAGGGCTTAGCTTAATGCCCTTCCTACCCAGGTATTCTGGGTAATTTGGGCCTCTGGGCTTCCACCAGAGCCATTCGGTCTTGCTAAAGCAATGCTTTCAGTGAGCTGAAGACACAAGACAGACCCAAATATAATGTTACTACAGAGGTGAGGGTGAGAGGGAGAAACAAGGTATACGATGCATTTGAAAGGGGATATTGGCCTGTTCTCTGAAAAAAATAATACTGTTGAGTGAGAGATGAAGGAAGAGGCTATGTGAAAAAAGGTGGGGTGAGAGTGAGCCCAGAACTGCAAGGTGCATGGTGGAGTGGAAGATGTCAGTACTCAGAAACCTCCTATCTCCAGCAATTACAGGATACTCCTGTAGCTGGTTCAAAAGTCTAAGGAACTCTGCATCTGCTACGCTGACCTTTCCAAGTAAAGGGAGAATCCCAGAAATCTTGATATGACAAAATCCCTGAGGAATCCTGCGACATGGCCCATGCTTGGTTGACCACACAATCTTGGCCCCAGGAACATCCATGGTAATTAGCTCCACGTCAAGCCAGCTTGGAGGAACGGTAACTTATAGCAGTATTCATTCTCAGGGAAAATTTTGTCTCCCAGTGAACATTTGTGGGGATGTTTTAGATTGTCGCGACTGGGAGCAGTGTGCTGCTGGCATCTACCTTCTGGTCAGCTGGTCAAAAAAGGCCTTAGAAACTGACAAACATCCTGCCATGCTCATGATAGCAACCCCTCCAACCAATAACTGCCAAGTCTAAAATGTCACTAGCGATGAGGTTGAGAAACCCTGCCTGGTCTATAGTTACTCTTTCACTTTCCATCACTTACTCCCTTCTTCATCTCTGCTGACCACTCCAGCTTTGCTTCCTCTGCTCCAGTCACATGCCATCTTAATTTGCACTCTGACGTCTCCTTCTTTTGTTTTCTCATGTCGTCCAACCTTTCTGCCATACTTAGTGCTGATGCCATCACGTCTTTCTTGAAATTCTTTCCTTGGCTTCTAAGACCTTTCTCCTGTTCCTTCTTCAGTCTCTCTGACTTTCCTCCTTCCTCTCCACCATGTAAACACAACTACCGACCACCAGACATCTGTTCCTGCCCTTTCTCTTGTGACTCTCATCTATCCTAGATGGCCACATCCTTAGTGACCATAGGACTCTCTGATAACTTCCATGTGGCCATAATCTCAGGATATAAAAAGAATAAGAGATAGTTATCCCTTTGGAAGAGTTAATTTGGAGAGAAAAAATGAGTATTTTGTTTGTTCTTTTAAAAAGAACTTGTGTCTACTGTGTACGGGGAACAAAAAAACAGACGTAATCTCCGCCCACAGTAAATTCAAAATCTAGTGGGAGATGTATAGGAATCACATAATCTCATAGACCAATGTGAAATTGCTTTTGAGGTAAATGCTAAGAGAGAAAGGGACCCAGTAAGTTCCTATAATGAGGCAAAAGCATCTAGCCAGGCTGTCAGCAGAAACTCAATCAAGTGACACTTGAATTAGGGTTTGAACAGATGAGTCAGAGATGACTTGGTCAGAAATGAGATGAGACAGAACCTTGGCTATGGGAATAGAGTGTGTGCATGTGCCCCCACAGCAAAATGGAGATACAGAGAAAAGCCAGGGCACCTGGACCAGGAGGATGCCCGGAAGCATGTCATCAGCAAGATGGGAAAGCTGGTGACATCTACACTCTGAAAGCCTCATGCGTCTTTAAAAGCAGTTTTAAATTTTATCATAAGAGGATAAATTTAGGGTTCTAACTGGAGGAGGTGGAGGAATGGGAGTGTGGGGATGACCTAAGCAGAGAGTTTTTGGAAAGATTTCTCTGCTGCTTGTAGAATGGATTAGAAGAGGTTACAGTGGCATGAACCAGCCAAGAAAGCGAACCATTTATGTACATGCAGAATGGAGTTGGGAGCTGAGCTATAATGTAGTCATCGGAGCTGAAGTCACTCATATTAACACTGTTCTCAAAAATCTTCTATGTAACGATTGAAAGTCAGTATAGTGACGTTTCCTAGTAAGCCCAGCCCAGCCAGCATTAGGAAAGATCAGAAAGTCTTCGATGGAGCCCCAGGTGAAATAGTTAGCAATAGTGAGGGGCAATGTTATAAGAAATAGATTAGACAAGCCAGCTAGCTAGCTAATCTTCAAACATGAGATTCTCATCCACCCATTCCTGGAAGCCTGCAGGAACTCAGCCTGAGTGGGGAATAGCAAATTCCTGCCTTTCATCTTACATTTGCTTCAGGACACACTCCCTGTGAGTATAGATGACTAGATTGGTCGGCTCAGGCTGCCATAACAAAATATGAGGCTAACATGATAGGTTACATGTCCTGGAGGCTGGAAGCCCTAGATCAAGGTGGAAACAGGTTGGTTTCTGCTGAAACCTCTTTCCTGGGCTTATACATGTTCATCTTTTCATTATGCCTTCATGTGGTCTTTCTCTGTGCATTATACGTCTTTGTGCCTCTCCTGTATGCCCACATTTTCTCTTTGTGAAAAGGACACCCGTCATATTGGATGAGGATCCATGCTAACAGACTCATTATAATTTAATTGTCTCATTAAATCCTCTAACTCCAGTCACATTTTGAATTACTAAGGGATAGAGATTTAACATGGGAATTTTGGAGAGATCTGCCAGCACTCCTATATTCCCTCTTCTCTCTAGTCTCCAGTTGGCACCACTGAATTTTCCTAAGATCAATGTGCACACCATAAAACACAAGCTGTTTCAAGGCACAAGGTCCTTGCCAATAACTACCAGATATAACAAGTAGCTCAAGTGCAGGGCATAGTGAGCATACAGAGAACTGAGAAGGTCCACTGTTGGGTAAATGGAAGGCATGACTTCTGAGGATGTCTACGGATGGATCCTTGGGAAAAGAGCAGATATTCTGACAGAGGCAACAACACAGACACACATGAATGCCGGAGTAAGCATGGTGTGTCCAGGAGACATCAGATTGGGCTAGGCATTTAAGGGCCTTCGATGCTTGAATGATGTGCATAAACTTTACTGTAGAGGTGCTATAAATATACTTGTAATTCTAGAGTCTAGGAATTGGTCAGTGAGGGATGGAAAGGGAGCTATTTAATATAAGAGAGATACCATATCTCAGTCAGAGATACAGTAAGGCTGCAAAGAACTAGAGACTTGGGGTGACAAAAGACTTCCTGCAGTATTCTGTGAAAAGGCAAGGTTAAAATAGCAATTGAGATCTCATTCTATATAACTCCCAAAATACCAGAATTGTCACGTGACTTGCCTGCTTCAGGCCACTAATCAAAGTTCAAAAACCCAACCTTATGCCAATAAAAATCTGTCTTTGTTTTGTCTTTTGCCTTGCAAATAATTTAGACTTTCCAAATGTGATAGAAGAAATGAGGTAACTTTTCCAATAAGATTATTTTATGCAAGAAACAGTCTCCTTTTCAATAAATAGTTTCATGCCATTCTCCCTGGCTTCTGACTCACAGTGCTCTCTGAAGATACATAAATATAAGGTAGTAGTTTTATTTCCTGTGAGTTGTAGCTTTGGTTTAATAAGGACAGAGGCAGGGGGATAGATTTTGGAGATGAAGTGAGATCTGTTAGATCATCTCGGCCATTTCACCGGGCGTGTCCAAGATTGCTCCCAGCTGCATTGGCGGCATCACAGCTGCTCAGGCTAGTCCAGTTGTAAATGATTTAGGGGTCACATATTAAGTGCTCATGACCAGATATAAAGAGGCACTTCTTCCTGAGACACTAGCAAAGGTTTGGCTAGAATGGTACAGGGATGCTCATCCTACTAGAAGTCAGGGGACACCTTCTTATTTTTCAGAAAGGGCCACACCGGGACCATGAAAATCACTCCCATCTAAAGAGGGCCACCACACAAAGTGCAATGACCATGTATAGTCACTACCACCTGAGAGCAACCATGGGCCATGCTTTGGAATAAAGAATTACATTCCTGATGTCCCCAGCACTCAGAGCCAGTACAGCCATTCTGTTCTTTTTAAGCTCGTTTTGTATACAAAGCGCTTCGTGTCTCAAGTATCTGGGCCCAGTTTGGGGATAGCACGGTAGAGTGAGGCAAGAAATAGGCATACTACCCTCGGTGGGTATGAGGAGTGACAACACACCACAGGACTGGTATATCCAGAAACAGGGACATCCTGAAGGGCCCTCACCTTGTACTCCACCCATGAGAACTAAATGCTCTGCATGTGTTATAAACACTTGAATACCACAGAGGTTTAGTCTAGGCTTAGGATTAGGTGAATAGGCAAAAAGAAATGGCATTCCTCAGCCAAAGGAGTAGTGGCCATCAATAGTCTCTTAAAAAGCAAGATAAAAATTTGTTCCTATTTTTTGTAGCTGAAAATGCAAAAAAGGAAATACTATCTGTTCTAGATTGTTGTAGAACCTGAGGAAAAGTAGCAAAATAACTTTCCAATAGACATGCATCTGTCTATATCAGTTACATTGAAGCAGAAAGAAATTTCACCTGTAGTTACCACAAAGAAGACCTTATTGGAAGAAATTAATGATGTGACATGTTACAGGCTGTGTAGTAAATAATCCATAGCAGAGAGCCCAGATCTCTTTAGGTGTGTACATCATGTGCTGGCAATGCCAGAGAGACTCAAGCAAACACTTTTTAGAATAATAATTATTAAACTTAGCCAACACTTATTACATACCAAACACACACATGATTTTTCCATAATGGGTAGCATCTTTGGGTACTTACTATTATGGTTCTTATTTCACATCTAGGGAAATTAAGTGTCTTAGTTACTTTCTTGTTAGGACAGAATACCCAACATCCACAACTTTCAAGAGGAATAATTATTTCAGCTGACCATTTCAGAAGGTCACAGTCCATTTATGGTGGGCAGCTGGAAACAGTGTAATGATATGCTGTGGCTAGGGCCAGAGCCAAAGATGGGATCAGAGCTGGAACCAGAGACAGAGACAGAGACAGAGATCCTCATGGTATGGTAGAACAGAGACCAGGACAAGAGGAAGGGTAAAACCAGCACATACACCCCCAGGTCAAGCCCCAACCATCTGCCCCTTGCAGCTGTGCCCCACCTCCCAACAGTACATAGTATCAATAGGTACATGAGGCTTTTGGGGGGAAGCTCCAGATCCAAAACACAACATTCCAACCCTGGATCCCAAAAGACTCATGTCTACCTTCTTATGTAAAATATGTTTAGTCATTCTCTAAGAATTGGCCAAAGTCTCAACAGCTCCAGAACTGCTAAAAAGTCCAAGTCCAAAGTTTCCTCTGGGATGCAGTCAAACTCTCAGCTGTGAGCTCCTGTGAAAACCAAAGAGTAAACCACTTCAACACACAATAGCACAGGGTAAATAATCCCATTCCAAAAGGGAGAAACAGAAGGATAAAGGCCAACTGGATCAAAACATGTTTTAAACCCAGTAGGGTAAAGGCTAAATCTTGTAGCTCCATATCCAGCATCTGCGGTAAACTGCTGTGAGGTGTTGGCTGCAAAGGGTCACCCCAGCCCTACAACACTGCCTCCTGCTACAATCCCCATCTTCTCTCCTTTGGGCTGGCCTCACCCACCCCCAGCCCACAGCCTTCCTCAGGGCACAATTCATACTCTTTGCTTCTCCCAATTTTTAGGGTCTCCACTGCACCTTAGGCTTCTCTTTTACAACTTCACACACTGCCCTCTCAGAGGTACACTGCTTGGCGTCCAAGGCCTTCCTCTGAAATCTGGGTGGAAGCCTCCTTGAACCCACAACTCTTGCATTCTGCAAGCCTGTAAAACCAAAACTATGTGGATGTCAACTGGGTCCATCACTGGCTTGAGCAGAAGTTTGACCCCCTTGACCAAGTGCTGTAGAAGCTTTTGAGTTTTTAGATAGCTGAACTCCAGATGGAACCTCTCTTCATCACCACAGGATGTGCTGGGGTACACCTTTCAGAACAAAGTCTTTTGCCTCCCCACCCTTGAGTTGATGAAGGGTAGGGTCTTGTTGACTTTTGTGATGCCCTCAAAGTATCTTTCCTGTAGTCCTGATGGTAAGTATTCTTTTTTATTTTTAATGCTAATCTCTTTAACTTCTATAGTGACTATGGTTTTATATCTTAAATAAAGATATAGGCTCATGTCCCCCGCTACTTCAAACACTTCTAGTTTGACAAAACAGCCAACTTTTTATGTCACGTTTATTTGCCATTTTTCCTGCCTTTTGCCGTACAGTTGGCTAAAGCCACAAACTGTAACCATATAACAACTTGACTATCGGGATGCCTTAAGATTTTTCTTAATCTCAGTTACAAGCATAATCTCTGGATAAGGAAAAAATACAGAAAAACTTTCTTTTTTTCAGAAAAACTTTCTGCCAGAGCATAGCATGCCTGTTTTTTACACCACTTGCCAATGCATTTTCCTTCCCAAATGAAACTTCTTTAGCCTGGCCTTTCCAATACAGCATTCTGGTCTTCTGAGCTCTTCCCAGAATCTCCCATCAAGCTTAATTTAAAACATTCCTAAGCTTCTCAAGCAAACATCCTCAAACTTTTCCAAATTCTTCCTGCAGACCACCTCCAAAGGCCTCCAAACCCCATGATCAGGCAAAATCACAACAGCAACCCTGCTCCTGCTACCAATTTCTGTCTTACTTTCTCGTTGATGTGACAGACTACCTGAAATCCACAATTTTAGGCAGGAAAGATTTATTTTAGCTCACGGTTTCAGGAAGTCACAGTCCATTCAGGGGCGGGGGTAGGGGGGGTGATGGTGGAATTACATGCTGTGTCTGGGATCAGAGCCAGGGACAGGGTCAGATGCACAGCCAAAGCCAAAGACAGAGAATCATCACAGCATGGCAGAACAGAGCCCAGTCCAAGAGGAAATGCAGAACCAGTACACTCCTCTCCAGGTCAAGCCCCGACTGATGGCCCCTTCAGCTAGGCCCCCTCATCCCAACAGAATACTGTATGCATAGGTACATGATGCTTGGAAGGTAGAGGACATTCCAGATCCAAACCACAACACTAAAGTTTAGGACAGTTAATTTATCCTTCCTTTTTTTTTCACAGTCTTCCTCCACTTCCTAAACAGTCATGTTTGGCCCCTCATAGACTTTCTGTTTGCTTGAGTCATCGTGGCAACCCGTGTTGTACACACCTAGAAAGGTCTAGGCTTCCTGCTGTGGATTATTTACTACAAGACATATTAGATGTCACATCTCTCATTAGTTTCAATGAGGTCTTCTTTTTGGTAACTACAGGAGAAATGTCTTTCTGCTTCAGTGTAACTGATAGAGATGCATATGTATTAAGTATCTAGTTTGTTTTTACCCTCAGACACTACAACAACCTACACATAGTAGTAGTTCCCTTTTTGCATTTTCCGCTACAAAACTTAAGAGCAAATTCTTATCCTGCTGTAGCAAAGTGTGCAAGACTTTATGTCAAATATTTGCCACATAATAAAAAACTAGTTTTGCTGGTTATTTATGGATAAATTTTCATGTATTTGAGTTTAGCAGTGATTTCTTAGGTGTGATACCAAAGCATGATTAAAAAAATAAAAATATGGGTTGCTTTGATATTATCAAAACTAAAATATTTTTGTGCCTCAAGACATTATCAAGAAAACAAGAAGATATCCTCCAGAATGAGAGAAAATAGCTGCCCATAATACTTCTGATAGTGATCCATTATATATAAAGAACTCAGATTTCAACAACAAAATGAAAAATGATCCATATTTGTAAAAATATGCAAAAATGTGAAGACTTTTTTTCTAAAAAGAAGATATACAACTACCAAGAAACATGAAAAATTGCTCAAAATCATTAGCCATCAGAGAAATTCAAATGAAAACCACAGCAAATTACCAATTTATATCTGTTAGGATGGCTATAAAATAATTTCCAAAAAGAAAAGTACAAATGCTAGTAAAGGTGTAGAGAAATTAAAACCCTCACACATTGCTGTTGGGCGTGTACAACGTTCAGCGTCTATGGCATATTACTTGTTGGTTCCTCAGAAAGTTAAATACAGAGATACCGTAGCACCCAGAAATACTATTTGTAGACACAGATCCAAAATAAATAAAAATAGGTACTTAAATACAGGTACATACATGTTCGTGGCGGCATTATTTTGTAACACTCCAGAGTAGAACCCCAAATATTAATGGATGCATGAACAAACAAATTGCTCCACTTATATGTGGCAATACATAATCGAGCCATGTTAAGGAAGGAAATACTTGTCCACACATATTAGTCAGATTTCTGTTTTTTGATGAAATACTTGAAACTAAAAAAAAAAACTTATAAAAAGATTTATCTTAGTTAATATTTGGCTTCAGAGGTTTTGGTTCATGGCCACTTGGTTCTAATTGCTTTGGGAACTGTTGCGAGTGTGTCGTGGTGGAAGTATATGGCAGAGGAAAGTGCTCACCTCACTGGGGCTAGGAAGCAGAGAGGGGGGAAAAGGCTAGCATCCCAGTATTTTCTTTAAGGCCACACTCTCAATGGCTTAGCTTCCTTCCCCTAGGATCCACCTCCTAAAGTGTCCACCATCCTCCAATAGTGCCACAGGTGGCAACCAACTTTTAGCACACAAATCTTTGGGAGACATTTAAGATATAAACCATAGTCACCTTAAAATTTGGATATACTTAAACATCTTACTGCACAAAAGAAGCCAGATTGAAAAAGTCACAAATTGTATGAGTGTGTCCACTTGTAATATCCAAAACAAATCCATAGAAACAGAAAGTGATTGGTGGTGGCCAGCGGCTGGGGTGAAGGACTGGTGGAGAGCAGTTGCTTTCCACTTTGGTGTGGAGAAAATAGTTCAGAGCTATTTAGAGGTGCTGGCTGCAAGATCTTGTAACTGTACAAAACACCACCAAATTGTTTGCTTCTAAATGGATGCTTTCATGTTATTAGAATCTCATCTCAATTAAAAGGAAAGAATAAAAAAGATGAACCAAACTTTAGGGAACTTGTTTTTAAAAAGAAGTCTCCTTCACTCTATGTACCCTCATCCTGGAGATGGGTAGCACTGGCTGGCACACAATGATAGTGTAGTGTTTGCTCGAATAAGTGAATAATCTAAATGTCTTTCTATAAATTTAGGAGATTTGGAAGTCCTGTAAGATCTTCCTTGCCTTATTCATCCTTTTTATTTTTTTAAATATTTCTTTATTTTTTCTTTTCAACTCCAAAAGCAACACTCATAAGTAACTACAAAAACAGAGATGAAAAGACTTCACCCCCTTGCCCAACCCCCTCTTGCTCGGCACCTGACTCTGTTCCTAACATTAACACATTAACAGTATGCTGTGCATCTTTTCACTATGTTCTTCATACTTAGTCAAATATCTCCTGAATGATACATGTACTCCACCTCCTATTTTTTTCCTGGAATTAGTATTCTGGGGGTGAGGTACTCCAGTAGTGTGCGCTTATTCCTTCATCTCCCTCCCAGAGATGACGGGGCCAAAAAGAAATGATTAGGAGGCATTTTCTCAGGTCAGAGGAATGACATTTCAACTGCTACTTGTATTGTCTAATTACCCAAAAGTAGGAGTTTGATCTGAAACTTAAAATGAGAAAGCGTTAAGTGGCTGAGACACTTGGCAACACCCATTCTCCCACCTAGATATACGCGGTGTGTTATTTTGGGACCAGCTCCATTCATCAGCAGGGGCCGTCTGCCTGCAGCATAGATTTTTTGTCTGAAAGCATTTCGGCTGTTAGTTCAGTTCAAAGATGAAATTTTGTCACCGTCAAATATCTACTTACTTACCCATTTTATTCAGTGCCTCCCTCCCTCACAAGCACGTTACGCCGCAGGACAGAGCTCTTGGCCTTTTCCTTCACTACAGATGAACAATATTTACAGTGTTGCCTGGAACATAGTAGGTGGTTGGAAACATCTGCCCAGAAAAATGCTCTGGGACTTCCTCTTTGGAGACTCTTGGAATGAACATTTTCTCATAGAAAGAGTTGGGAGTTGAAATCTGGAACACTTTCTATCTTGTCTCTTTCCTGGCTTCCCACAAAGGTGACGGCTGTAGAGGAGAAAGGAGGGGATGGCTGGCGACAGATTCTGGCCTGGAGCTCTCAGTTTCTCACTTTGCTGGGTCTCTGGTAGAGTGTTGAGATAGTATAGCCCTCCATGGGCATTGCCCCATGAGACTCACTAATCTCCATCAGTCAATCACATTGGGTCATTAGTCTCATTGGGAAGAGGCAGGACAAGAAGTATTTTGTTTTGTTTTTTGTTTTGGGGTTTTTGTTTTTGTTTTGTTTTGGTTTTTGGCAGTGCAGGGGCTCGAACCCAAGGCCTCACAAACTGCTAAGCAGAACTCTGCAATTTGAGCTATTTCCCCAGCCCAGGTTATTCCACTTCCCAAGAGATTTGGGGGAGGTGCCCCTGTGATAACAGAGCAGAGACTAGAATCCATGTCCTGATCTGCTTACTCTCAATCACCCCCACGGCCAGAGAGAAGCATCATTTCTTTTCTATGAAATTTCGCATGCATTCTGAAACGTTACTTCAGTGCCCTGTTTTCCAACCCCAGCCAACTGTTTCCCCTAAAGCTATTTCGAGGCCAGTAAAATACAAAACCAAAGGCTCAAGTTTTCTTCAAAAAGTGTTGATCAATCTGCTGCCTTGTTGACTGTCCCTCAGTTTGATTTTGCTTAATGTTTTCCCATGATCAGAATGCAGTTACGCATTTTGGTAGAAAACACTGCGGATATGAAGTTATCTTCTCAGCATAACACTGTTCAAATGTGTCAAGATTACAAAAGACAAGGGAGATTCAGCAATTGTTAAAGCTGGCAGAAGAAGAAATAATAAATAACTAAATGCAAACAAAGTCTGATACTGGATGCTGGGACAGAGAAAGGACATTAGTGGAAAAGCATTCACAGTCTGTTAATAATACTACACCAATGTTAATAGCTTATTTTTGATAATTGCACAAGAGTTGTGAAAGTTAACACCATGGGAGGCTGGGAGAAAGGTCGAGGACAGTGTTTATCTCTGCCCTCTTGGAACTGTTTCTGTAAATCTAAAATTGGTTCAAATAAAAGGTTCAAAAAGTAGGCCTGGTCAGTCCTTGTTCTCCCCACCTGGATTTGCTTGGAAAAGGAGACAGGAAAATGCATCCAACCTTTCTAACTCCTTCAGAATCTCAAAAGCAGGAGCACCCAAAATCCCCAAGCAAGAGATCTGATAGTTTCAGACCCAAAGTTGGGTGAACAGTGAGTAGTAGTTCTTCCTGAAATCAAGATGCTCCACGCTGGGTGGTTTGCTTAGACTTGTGCTTGCATGACTTAACTGTACCCTGACGGGAACACAGGCAAGCACTTTCACTGGTCCATCTCTTTAATCACATGAGAGGCCCTTCCTACACATTCTGCTTTTAGCACTTCAGAAGATATATCTCCCCTTTTCGTGTCTTGACACTCACTCTGGCACAATTTAACTTTGATTCATTCTGCCATCATCCTAGATGGCGGTGTGCTCAACACACTGTGTGTGTGTTTGCATCTGTGTATGCCAATACAAGTAATTTTCTACTTATACTATATAATTTTCATGACAACAAGCTGTATTTAAATTAATACTTTCATAGTTTTTGTGAAGTTGGAACTGAATTGATTGTTGGAAGCATGAAACAAGAAACTTCCGACAAACTCCCATCTACCACATGTCATTTATCCATTAAATGCTCGTTGGGAACTTCCTGTGTGCCAGGTATTCTAGAGCAGTGGGGAAGGCCTCACTTGAAAGGCTTCCCTTCCCAACATAGAATGAATTCCTCCTCTTGGGCAACCCTACACCCATCCCACAACTTCACAAAAAAATCCAGTTATTAGTTTCAAACCCAGGTTGAGCGCATACCTACCAACACCCAGAGAGCAAATGTTAAAATCAAAGGGCTTGACGTTCTTAAGGAATGGGGAAGAACACTTACTATTAATTAGATATGGAAGAATCTAGAAGGTGAGAAAAAAAGAATTATGGAGTTTATCATCTCGTTCTCTTTCTAAATGTCTGAGGACAACTTCCAGCAGGAACCTTAGGTTTAACACCATGGAGGGCTTTTTACCAATCTCAATTCTTATTTCTTCCTATAATAGATTAAGTCCAGGCTCATTTTTATAAATGAAAGTGGATAGTAGGAATGATTTGAGTCCAACATAAGATGAAGTTGACTTTGGAGATTCTGAATTCCTGCAGAACAGCAGAATGAAGAACATCTCAGCTTTGGGAACAGACCCACAGACATCAGGAAAGCCATCAGACCACTTCGCACCTTTGTAGATACTAACTGTGGGGCTTCGGGGCCATTGATCACATCTCTTGGTCCCAACTCACCCACTATCCATCAGATGGGGCTGCTTAAGCTGGAAAAATTGATGAGTCAAGACCAGTCAGGACCATCTTCCCTAAATGCGAAGAGGAGCTATTGTTGATTTAATACCTCATGTGGTTCCAAGTGTGAGTAAGACGCAGCAGCCACTTTGTTACCCAACACGTCAGGGAAGTGAGGCTGCCCCACATCTGTTCAGCCAGTATTTTTAATTGCTTAATAGCACTGAGTAGGCTTCCCTGCTTCCCTCCAGCACAGCAGCGTGGGGGCTCTGACATTCAGGGTCTGGTGTGTGGGCAGCAACCACAGATGAGGCAGGGAAAATGTCAACCTCCTACAGCTTCTCTCCCAATTAATCACCACGCCATCTGACAGGGAGCACCTCATCTGAGGAGCTCTGGGGTGGCAGTTCACACAGCTTAGCTCCGGCCCCAGCTTCATTACTAAATTGGCTGTGTGGAGCGAACAGCTCACCCTCTGGAACATTCCAAAGGTGACTGAAATTGGCAAAGAAGATATTTAAAGGTTGGTTTTATGGAATTGAGATTAAGCGAAGAGGCTTAGGATTCAGACCACGTGGGGCCACTCCAGAATCTAACACTTGCCAGTAGTAGGATCCCAGGAAAGTTAATTAAGCCTGTCTATACTGCAGTTCTCTCAACTTCCCAGCAACACTATAAGATCATTGGGAGGACTTAGAACATGCACAGCATGTGGTATGCCTGCAACAAGTGTTAGGCATTCCTGTTCCAGCTCCGGTCATCTAATATAACTGAATATCTTTAAGCTCCAATGGAGATATTTTGAAAGATGAATAAAACATGGGATTTCCTCCCCCCACCAGATACTTAGTATAGGGGGAAGATAAATACTTGTATATCTTACTTTCTTGTCACTGCGACTCAATACGTGATATCCACAACTTAGGGAGAAAAGATTTATTGTAGCTTACAATTTCAGAAGGTCATAGACCTTTCACAGGTGGGTAGCTGAAAAATGATGGAAGCACATGGCAGGGCTGGACTGGGGACAGGGCCAGAGCCAGAGCCACAGCTCCAGTGACAGAGGTCCTCACAACATGGTGGAACAGAGAAAGAACTGGGAGGAAGGGCAGAACCAACACCCGCCCCCTCCAGCCAGGTCCCACCTCCCAACCCTACTCGATATCCACAGGAATGTGAGGCTTCTAGGGGACACTCCAGAACCAAGTCATAACAATGCACAAAACACTGAGAAGAGGATGCAGGCTGCCTATGACATGCCCTGTATGAAGTAAGCATTGATGTCACTTGTCTAACACACACCAGGGACAATGTGGAGAGCCCTACCTGTGCTGCTTTGGCATCATGTTCACAGCTGTCCCTTGAAGCTGCGCCTATGTTATGAAGTGGGAAGCAGTCCCACTTCATAACTTGCCTTACATCACATAGTTTTTAAGTGGCAAAGACAGGATTTAAACTCAGGTTTCAAGTCACTGCTCCCAATTCTGTCACTGAGGGATTGGGTTGGATTTGAGAAAGCTGCACAAAGGAAGTGACATTTTGAGCAATGGGAAGCCTCTACAATTTTCCTTATGAAGAGGCCAAATATTACAAACGATTCCCAGGAATACTTCTCAGCTGCAGAGGGGAGGTTCTTTAACCACACTGAGGCTCCATTTTTTCATGTCTGAACTATATTAATACACCCCAGGGCTAGTGGGAGAAGTGTGTGAGCTTGTATATGTAAAGCTTTTAATACAGAACCTGGTACAGGGTGAGCACTTGATGTCATTTGTAGCATCATCTTTGCTACCTCATTGTCAGCACTGTTGACATTATTATCATCTACATTTGTCTCTTCATCAGCAGACAGTCAGGGTCCCCTAAGAGTAAAAAGGACTTCCATTTTCAAAAGAGTCCTCAAGACCACTTTCAAACTACTTCTTAGCAGGTTCCTGAAATGTGACAATTGGCCATTGATTCTACAGGTTCAATATTTGTCTTAACTTCTGGGGTCTCTTTGTCCTTTTAAAAGCCAAGGAGTGGCACATTCAATTCTTTATTTGGGAAAAGAGGTCATTCCTTAAGGAAAGACACAGAACCAGGAAGACAAAGCAAAGGCTGAGGGAGAGAGGAGTCACTACGCACACAGGAAGATCAGGAAGCAGGGAGGGGAGGAACTGAATGCTGTCTCCTTTACAGTCCTCCACGGGTTACTCTGTCTCTGTCTGCAGAGAGGCTGAACCCCTGTCTCTTAGTAGGGATGGTATATAGCTGGGCCCTCATTACCATGTGCCACCAGAGTTCAGAGGTGAGTGATGGCTCCCCCAGAACAGAGGCATGTTTGATGTGGGCTTGTCAGCCCCACCATCCTTCACTGGGACACAGAGCTGAGATTCATACCCTCTGTCAGAGGCTCATCCAACAGCCAGAGCTGGCCTCCACTGGGCTCCAATTTTTATGCCCTCTCCCTGAGGATGGCTGGCAATCTTTCTGTTCCTAGAGACAGAGAAAACACTATGATGCTCCATTTTTCCTAGGAATGTTTTAGGGAGTAGACTCATAATAAAACTTAGAAAAGGTCGAAGAAAAGGGATTCAAAGGAAATGAGTTAGCTCTGGCATGTTACCTATTCTTTGACATTATTGCTCATCTCCTCACTCCTCCAGCCCCATGCCAGGTTTTCGAGGCAATATCACCCTGAATAATGGTGTACATAATTTAGTATCAGTTCAGGATGCTGCTCTGTCACAACTGGCAGTTGCTTACCAAGAAAAAATGATGCCATGATAAGCCAAGGTCAAATTCATATGAGAAATAAATCCTCGAATCAAGATGAAACCATTTGAATTTAGTTGGAGAGTCTGAATCACCTCTTCTCCACTTTGTGTCTCACTTAGGTTGCAGTTTTTGTTCAATGTGTTAAGTTTCCGGTATGTACTGGGCAGAACACTGGGGACTGGGAGATATTCACTGGCATATGGGTGGTCTCCTGTCCAGGAGATCATGGTCTTGGCAGGAACTACGGTGTGTGTGACTCACCCTTCCCTAGGAGCTAGTATACAGTAGGTACTCAGTAGGAGTTGATGATATACTATAGGCACTCAATATTTGTCTCTCTAATGCTAAATTTCAGTAGGTTTTTTCCCACAGAAATGAAGTAGAAAAAAACAGGGGTGAAATTTTACCTTCTCTTTCCCATATCTAATTAATCAATGGAGGGAAAGGGGGCTTTCCTCATTTTTAATTGATACCGGACAACAGTAAAGATGCTACAAAAATTGACAGCACGATCCTCAGGCAGTATTGCCATCCACTTGTGTGGTTTGGCAGAAAGAATCCTAGCTAGAAGGTTGAGTCAGTGCCAACTCTGCTGTCAAGTCAGAATGACGGTGGAGCCCTGAGGCTGCCCTGAGCCTTGTGCTTTGGAAGGCTGGTATGTTTGCCTGATAGATCAGGATACCAGAGACAGCAGGAACTCAGTGGTATTTTCAAGTGGGAATCTGGGCTGGGATCTGCAGGTTCACTGTCAAAATCAACAGCTAAGAAAACCAAAAGGTTGGGCCCCCATCTGAGATTTTGGCGAACCTGCTATTTTTTTTTAATTAAACTTACACCAACACTTGAAACTCATGATATATAATATTTTAAAATCTGGATTTCCAATTTTGCTTTAAAAATGCTAGGAACTTTGACAGCCCTAAACCAGAGACTATATTCTCTGAACATAAGATTTATCTTTTGTAGTCAAGGATTGTAGCTATACTTCTTAGACCAGATCTGTGCGCCCTGGGTCACCTTTGTTCCCACTGTGATATGCTCCCTTCTTTCAGGCCACCTCCCTATCCCTGTAGGCATGATTGGTTAGCATATATGACCAAGTCAGCTAGTTTTCCAAGGCAGGATGTGCCCAATACTGTGCCAGAGTTTTCAGTTACCAGTACAAAATGCTCTCAAACATTTCGAGAGGAAAGAGAGCTCCAGGATGCTGGGAAAGACAAGGGAAGCTGTTAAGGAGTTAAGTGAGAAATGTGTGTGGTCCTGCTGCACGGAGGTCCATACGTCATTCTTTCTGGCCAGATTAGGACTGTATATAGGACAAGGAGGGCTGGGCCTTGAGCCCACATTGAGAAAAGGAGGGTTCTGAGCAATAATAATTATACCAGAAAGCCCAGATATAATGTGGGGCTTCTGAATTAAGGCTGCCTGCACACATCCTACCCCCGCCTTTATGGTGAGAGTGGAAGTGGGAGTCTAGGCTTCCAGAAATACAAGGCTGGGGATGGAGATCTCAAAGCCACCCTCAGGCTCCACTGCCTCTTCCTTCCGTGGGCTCCTTGCAGCATGCAGAGGCATCCCACTAAGGCCCAGTGATGGCAGGAGGCAAGCATCCAGGTTGAATTCTTCAGAAGCACGTCAGGGAAAAGAATGGGAAAAAGAAAGATGGAGGAAAAAAAAAATCTCCTTTCAGCCTCATTAGAGTCCCTGCTTAACGGAGCTAAAAATAAAACTAATTGCTTTTTGCTATTCTAATGTGAAAAATCAGTTTTTAAAGGATCAAGATTCTCTCTGGCTGGAGAAATCATTGAATCGGTAATAGACTGACTGTCAATGAATTATGAATGTCGTAATCAAGCCTCTTGGAAGGGCCAAAGACTGGTTACAAATGGGCACTATAATTAGAAATATGTTGAAACTGCCTAAAGCAGACCCCTTTATCTTTTTTTTTTTTCTTAAAGAGGGAAGAGGCGTAGCCTGCACTTCATCAGGTGTTTACTTTGGTCTTGCACCCCACGTGATTCTCAGCATTGAGGAGACACAGCGCAGGAACACAGTTCTTTCCCCTTACTCCTCTGAATGTCCCATTTATGTCCTCCATCAGGGACTGATAGGATGCTTCATTCTTTTCCTCCATTCCCTTAGAATTCTATAAACTAAAGACGCACTAGGACAGCAGGCAGCTGCTTTCAAATCCTGTAGGACTGAGGTCTTGGCTGGGGTGGCAGTCAACCAACACTTTAATGGAAATCAGTTGTATCAGTCTTTTCACCTGAACTAAGTGATTTCTGCAGAAGTGGGAGTTGGAGGGAGTGGGCCATATGAGGGAGAATGATAAGAGGAGGCCAGCCTTGAAGGTGGAATCTCCAGGAGAACAAACATAAACAGGGATGTCCAGCAAATCAAGCCCCCAGCTGCGCAGGAGGAGGCAATACGGAAAGTCAGCCACAAAATCTAGGCAATGTGAAAAGTCAATCAGAACTGCAAGAGCCAATTTACTAACAATAACATCTTCCCAAGAAATCCTCATGCCTGAAAATGGGTTGCCCTGCCTCACCATGCTTTCTTGAGGATAGATCTAGAGTGTAGAAAAAAGTTGGGAGTCACCCTTTTTCCATAAACCCTTTGCCTTGAGACATGGGATCAGCTGTGATCAGAGAGCTCCTTCACAGGAGTCACTTCTAAGGTCTCAGCCTATCTCAGCCCTGAGATGACCAGCTGAGACTAGCTGTCAGAACTGTGCTTCTCTGCTTCTCTCTGAGCCCTGGGTTCAAGATGAACCAAGTTCCTGATACGGTGCCACTAGCTAAGCCTGTCTAATTGGACTTCAATGAGTAGACCACAGCCTAAACAACACACTAGGTGCACCTGAGAGATTTAAAAGGTTTGATGCCCGTAGGAATTTCCTAGATGATGGGCTGGAAGAATAGCACAGTGGTTGAAGCACTTGCCAAGCAAGCACAGGCCCTGGTATATGATTCTCCAGTACCACATAAGTCAGGTGTGGTTGCACATGCCTATAATCATAGCTCTCAGAAGGACGAGGTAGTAGGATTTCCTGAGTTTCAGGCCAGTGTAGGCTACATAGTGAGTTCAGAACCAGCCATGACTACAGAGTGAGACCTTGTCTCAAAAAAAGTTCCCTGATGAATTAAATGTAGTATCTAGGGATGGCTTCAAGAACTACCATTTGTTAAAACTGTTCACTCATTCTAAAGTGTTTACCTGGCCGAGAACCCCTGGCCTAATCATTCCCTGTGGCACTCTAGATTTTCTGTCCTTCCCCTCCCTTCCTAGAGACTGGGACACTTCTCCAGGAGGAAAAGATCTGGAGGCAGCACTCATCTTCGTATAGTATTCAGGATAATTCATCTCCACCTCCCATTATTAAATAATAATGCCTTACAGCACATCTTTTTCCAAGGTGTCAAATAGAATCTATCTCTTAAGCCAGCTCCACTAGACCAGCGTATATTTCTAAGGCACTATGTGAAGACAGCCTTTTCAACAGGACACGTTCAAGTTCAGTGGGAGAGAATACCATCCCCAATTATCAGTGTCGAGGCTAGCTGCATAGCTCAGCTATTAGAGTGCATATCTAGCAAGTTCAAGGCCTTGGGTTTGATTCCTCAGGACCTTTGATTTAGGTGAAGTCAAAATGCAAAAAAAAAAAAAAAAAAAACCATCAGTGTCAGTGAAAGGAACAGAGGAGCTAGTGTGCAGAGCTTAGCATTTCTCAAGCCCCCCAAAACTTCCTCATATAGTTGTTGGAGTAAGAGACAGACAAAAAGAGAGAGAGTGATATGTCAGTTACCTGTTCCACAAATCAAGTTAGCTTAAAAGATTTGGTTTGTGCCTAACTGCAGAGCCTTGTTATTCAAGATGAGGAACATCAGCATCTGCTGGAAGATGGCAAGAAACGCAGAATATCAGGCTTCAGGCAAGACTTACTGGATCCACACTGGCTTTTGAACAAGTTTCACAGGTAATCCATTCTCACTGTGGATCTGGAGGAGAACTGCTAGCAAGCAGACAGAAGATGGGAACAGCAGTGACCTTGGCCACAGTCCAGGTGAGGGCTCTCAGTGGAGAAAACCAGCCAAGAATAATGCTCAGGGGTATAAGAACAGACATACTGTGTAAGCCCAGGAAGTAGAAGAATTTATACATGTGCAAAAGCTTTTAGAGAGCAGAGTTTTGGGCCAGGCCCCAAGTGATGTACGGAAAGGCGCTTGTTACTCTGCAGCAGCTTAGGAGCCCTCTGCTGCTTACCCTCTTCTCTGTCACAGCTCTGGACATGGCTCCGTTGCTTCTATGGTGTGCGCCTTCTCTCCCAACAGGTTTGGGAGACCCTTGAGACCACAGGATGTATTCTTCCCCACCCTGCCTCCTATTTATGTCCACACAGGACGAGGCTCACAGGACCATTTACAATAGTTTTGAATAAATGCCTGATTGACTGAGCAAACCAACCACTGAAGCCAGAACTATAAGGACACAAGGCCCAGCTTCATTCTGCTCTCCCATTACCACTATCTCAAAATGATCCAGTGGAATTTAGGCCTGTGCCCAAAATTATCAGATTACGTTATTAAAAATGAAAATGTAATACAAAACCTCAAATCTCCCTCAGTTATGGTTTGGCTGCTAATTAGCTGGCTCCCAATATTCTTCAAGAGAACACTCCAGATTCTGTGATTCCCAACATTCACGGCTGAATCTCAGACAGGGAGAAGACAGCGACATGGCTTGAGAAGGGGTGGAGGGCCCCAGGCCATGGTTTTGTGGAATAATCAGCTTCCCTTTAGTTAAGAAGTTCCTTCAGCTACAACAGGATTTCAAGGGCCTTCCAGCCAGTTCTGCAGACCCTACCTACCCCATGCCACCCCATCTCACAGAGCCAGTGAATATGGAAGTTCTTTGTAAAGAAGTATACAATATAAAGTATTGTACTACCATGTGTTGGCAAATGTTGGCTAGGATCTCAGAGTCACAGGTATTTTTCATAACTTTATTTACATAGTCATGCATACTTAAACTCTACAGAAACAGAGGGCAGGTGCTGGAATGTCACTACTTATACTTGAATCTCAACTGTAGTACTTTCTGGTACATGATCTTGAGAAAGATATTTAACTTCTTGTAGCCTCAGGATCCTCATCAATCCAGCAGAAGGTAGCAATAACTCCTATCTCACAGGTTTCCTCTAGGAATTAAATGAGCTAACACACATCTGAGTGTGTGACTTAGTTTCCCCAGCACATTAAGTATCCAATAAATATCAGCAATTATGCAACCACCTTACAGCACACCCTCTTAGCACACATTGCAGCTCCACATACTCTCTATGAATGTGGTCTTCGGTCATCCAGGTCCTTCCATGGGTCCCCTCCAGGCCTGGTACAGGGCCGCATCCAGGGCATTAAAGAGAACCCTGCTTTCTAGCACTTGACTATACAATTCCTCTTCCCTCCGTGTATGGTCTCAGTAAGATGGAAAGAAGGTATTTGATAATTAACTTATTAGGAGACATTTTAGATTTAAATATCTATATTCCTTTAAAGGCATACAAAACTTCCTCTTAGGAAAAAAAAAAAAAGCCCAAAGATAGCAATGCCTCAACAAAAAGGGACCAGGCAGCAGCACTGAAATTGTAGGTACAGCCACAAACCAGGTGTGTGGATATTTTTAAGTTGAAAGCCTGGCTCTGTGGACAATCCTCTTCCTGACACAATGTCAGAGGACAAGAGCACTCTAGAAAGAATCCTAAAGTAGATGGACAATTTTGTTAGCTCACTGTTGCTGAGTCGGAGATCATCACATTTGGGGTGAGTGTATTGGGAGCACCTGTGCCTCTTTTGTGCCCACCAACAAGCAATCCTCACACAGCTGTAGATTTCAGGAATCGCTATGGCTACTAAGGTCAAGGTCTGCACTGGGAAAGGCACCCCAGGTGCTGGCCCTATTGGAGCACACTTCAAGCATAATTCAGTACCGTAATTTTCTTACCTCTATTCAAGGAAAGGTCCCTCCATGCAATTGTAGGGGAAATTGCAAATATGTCAGGAAGGCTTAACAGTGTTGGGCTGGCTTACTCTAGGGCAGGCCATATGCACCAGCTGTGCATGTAGGAAAAACAGGAAGGCCCAAGAATGGGATACAGGCATGGTTTCAGAGGGACTAATTCTAAGAAGCACTTCAGACCCCATTCAAGGTGTTTCAGGGACCATAGAGAAGAGATAGAAGTTCATATCTTAGCTCTCCCTAGCCTGTTGGCTTCTGAAGCTGTAGCATCTCTTCCTGCCAACAGCACATCAGATGACTTCACACGTGTGCATCCCTACACATCCAAGACCATCATATCAGAGGCAACAAGCGCACAACAGAGAGCAGCAATAGCTCTGGCCCCTGCTGGTGTGGATGTCATCCTGGCATTGAGCACACATTAGCTGGGAAGAACCTGCCCATCAGTCCCCTCTTTGTTGAGAACCACACTGAAATTCTGTAAAGGGGCATCTCTGGCCTTCACTCAAAATGAACCTGTAACTTATGCAGGACTGAAATTCAATTCCTTTTTTTTTTTTTTAATCTTTTGCTGAGAACTCAACTACTGGGTGACTTCACATTGGCTATTTCTGGTGATAGCTGATAAAAGACACCTAGGAGATAAAAGAGCCTTCAGTTTGAGGATTCTTCTCATCTTGATTTAATTCTAAGCCTCTGGAACTGAAAAGTCTTAGTTAGTACATGCCCATCCTGTCTTGACGCAATTACCAACATAACTGCTGTCAGAGTGCAGCCTTGGCCCTCTGACATTGGAGTTCAACCTCTGGGCTGCATGGTCTCCCCAACAACAAAGTCTTGCTTGCTTCTGGATTTACACATTTGAGGAGCTCCCACTCCTATACTGACAGTGCCACCAGGAACTCCTGACCAGAACACAGGCAGAATTTCTCATGAGCAAAACCCATCAATACAGCCGTATCTACCATTAAAGAAAAGGAAATGGTATGTGGAGGAGGGAGGCAGAGTTTTAGCCCTTGGCCAGCAATTATTCTCAATAAATAGTCAGAAGTTTCTAGGTGTCTCTGTGCATAAACCTTTGTTCCTATCCATGTTCTACAAAAAGGCAAGACTGTCAGTGATTTGAAAAGAAACATAATAGATTCTTCTCTCAAATGTTCTCTCATTCATATCCTCTATTAGCAGAATCTGCATGTTGATATGTGTGTCACTTATGTGCACATATCCTCTTTGACATATGATGGGTTTACATGCTTAAAATACTGTAGTTGGGGATACAGGTGATACAGCTAACCTATTGAACCTTGTAGCTTAGTAACATGGCACACTGCATGGAGATTCAGACATTTTCCTTGGTGACCAGGTGGCTGACTAGGAGCTGTGGCTGGCTGCTGTTATTCAGAATCAAGAGAGAATGCCCTACTGCATATCACTAGCCTGGAAAAGAATCAAACTTCAAAATTAGTACAGTTTCCACTGAATGCCTATTCTTTTGCAATATTTTGAAGTTACAGGACAAGCTGGGGCTGCTTGTACTGTTCATTTTCTTTTATGTATAACAGGAGAGTCTTGTACTCAAGAGGGAGAGGAGGGTGGGGAGGGCGGGGCTGAGTGGATGGAGTAGAAGGAATTGCTTCAATTCAATTTCTAAATGCTACCTAGGAAACAAAATGAGGGATTCCTTTTAGACTGGAAAGAGAGAGGAGATACAGTCACAGATCACTTAGGAATGTTGTAACCTCACTCACTCGGAGGCTGGCTGTCAAAGCCGGAGGATGAATGGCACTGAAGCTTGGAGGAATGAAGAAAGTGTGAGTTTTCAAAATCAGAGACACACGGGTTTGCATTCCAGTTCCTCACCTAGTTGCTGTGCATCCTTGGCCAAGGTTCTTAGATTTTATGATACTCATTCTCCTCATTTAAAGTAGAATCATAAAATGTGACTCATAGAGACGTTATGAAGATAAAAATGGGCTACAGAGAGCAAAGTCCCTGGGATAAAATAGACACTCAGTAAACAGAAACGAATCGTATATTGACTTTTCAGTTTTTCTGTTAGGAGTTTCCAATCTCCCCAAAGTAAGGGCTGGCATGTTTAGTTGCAGTGACTTTCAAATCATTTCAGAAAGCAAATATTTTCTTCATAATAAATCAACAGATAAAACTGAAACTTTGATGGCCCCAATATCCTCTTCCCCCTTAAGGGGCCCCTGAGAAACTGCCCCTGTACCTTTAAAAAGCATTAGTGGAGTATGAATTAGTTGCATAGGAACCGAAAGACCTGAATTCTGATATTTTTTATGCCATAAAGCCAAAAATCTTTTATTTCAGCAAGGGCTGTCTGGCAAGATCTTCAGGCAGTGCCGAATGCAGCTTAATAGAGGCTGAAAGGAAGACCGTAACTGAACAGACAAGCCGGCATGTTCCCATGACAAGCAAGAATCCTAGCTATTTCCAGCTTATACTCTTAACATATATACATCTTGTTTTCTGTACCTGTGAGAAATTACAGTATTATCAAATGCAAACACACTTTAGAGTCCTCTGAAAACACTTAAGTGCTTAACAAACTTAAGATGCTACTTACTACTAGTCACTGGAATTAGAAACCCTGTGCTTGCGATCAGCACCAAGGACAGCTACTCCCTGGGCTGAATGCTTTCCTGATCTCTGAGCTGCTGCTATAGCTGCTAATGTCCTTCAGGACGGTGTTCATGCCTGAAATGCCTCGTAGAATTCAAAACACAACATAACAGGATAAGACCACATTACATACCAGAGATATCCAACATGCATGTTACTTGACTGTGTGACATTTTACCAATACATGGGTAGCTTAACTGGGGGAATCCCACTGGTTTGCTTGGAGTTAACCCCTCAGTGTCCTCTTGGGACTGATAAAGGACCTTGAGGCATATCATTAGAAAATAATCTGTGAAAGAGATCAGCAAAGTAAAGGTCCAGATAGCGAACAATTTAAGCAATAGAGCTCTGCTAAAACTACTCAATATTCATTATTTTTGTTGCAATTAATCTATTATTGTTATTCAAAACCATTCATAACCAATGTGTTAACCAGATGATGTGGCTACACTCCAGTCATATTTTATTAATAAAAAGAGATGGTATGATAAATTTGACTTGTAGGCTATAGTTTAATGACCCGTGACCTAGAAGGACAGTTATAGGTCATTTTAGGAAGGACTGGATAATTCTTACAGTTATATATACAATATGTAATTTAGTGTGGTTGGACATAACATATGTTTAAGAAGTGTGAGCTCTCTTTTCTTCACTCTGAATCTCAACTTTGACATTTATTGGACACTCACTTGGGAGAGATCTGGTAGCCCCAGCAAACAATTGGTAAATGGAGAAGAAAAACATGTTTAAGTCATGAGAAGTTAATGGGGGAAAAAGTCATGGACTCATGGAGCTTTACAGTTGGCTTTATAAAAGACATAGTATCTCAACTGGTAGAAACATCTCCACACTAATAAAAAAAGAATCAACCACTAGGAACTGAATGTGAGCGTTATGGTTCCCTCATGACACAGCAGAGGCAACAAGAAACACGAAGTTTACAACAATTAGACATTAACTTCAAGCTAGGACCAAAACTGGGGGATGTCCTTATGTTATTGCATTTAATTCCTCCAATGGGATTCCACTTCTTATTCAGATAGGAAGAAGCTGACGAGCAGAGAATGATGTCA
This sequence comes from Ctenodactylus gundi, assembly GCA_004027205.1. NCBI lineage: Eukaryota > Metazoa > Chordata > Mammalia > Rodentia > Ctenodactylidae > Ctenodactylus > Ctenodactylus gundi. The sequence continues at coordinate 37,840 of PVKB01002322.1, forward strand.
CTCACCCAAGAGTGTGCATCTAATGAGTGAGGGAAATCAGAGCCAATGCTCCTCCATCCATGACCTCCAGCTGCTCAGGTTCAAAGGTCTGAGCCACTTAAGAAGGGTTAGATACTTCTTCCTGAGAAACTCAAGTCCATGCATCTTAGAGCACATGTCATTTCCCATCTCAGTTTCAGCCAGGCCTACTGTTGCTTGCCCTAGAGCGGCCTCCATGGACTACCTAAACTGAAGCCTGTGGGAGCACTCTCTCGCTCAGAGGATCCTCTCCCTTCCATGCAGGAAACCCCATAACCTTCAGGTCACATCCTGGACAAGGCAAGGCCCAGCCTAAGAGGGACCTCTCAGAGGAGCAGGCTCAGAAGGGATGAGACTGTCTGAAGAGTTGGTGTCTCCCAGACTTATTGTCAACATTCTCTCTGCTCCAAGTGGCCCCAAATGGCAGTGTCAAGCTATATGTGAAATTATCCCTTGGGGCTGCCAAGTTGAGGGGAGGGGTTGTTTTAAAATAAAGCTGTAATATGCCTGCAATAAAAATTTACCAGCTTTTATATAGGTTCTCAATAATGAACAGAGGTATTTCAACAGCTTGGATAGTGCCATGAAAGGAAAAGCAATTCCCAGCATCACCTCTTTAAGGTAAGAATCTGCCTCCCCCACATGATTCATAATCAGGAGTTTTTTTCCATTTAAGGGGATTGCATCAACTTCTGTGTCCCTTTTCACTTGTCATTGAAGTTTGTAATGGTTCCTGACATCTTCTAAATAAAGAGTTCAGGAAGTGTAACTTTGCAGTGAGGTGGGTGGTAAATTTCCAAATCCCATAAGCCTTGGAAAAGTTAAGAGTATAGCAAAAAGGAAGGCAAGAGATGAGGAATTCCCTAGCACTGAAGAATCAGGAGTAGGAAGGGAAGGTACATTCACCAGTCATAGACTTGGGAACCATTAAGGCTGTATCAAAGTTCTGCAGCCTTAAACAAGAACTGTATGAGGCCATGCTGTGGTCAGAAATTTAAGAGAGAGTGTGAAGAGCCTTCAAGGGTGGCAGAGAAGGCGGTAGAGTGAGAGACTCAGAGAGAGAAAAGGATGGTCACCTGGAAGCAAAGGAAATGCCTCCATGATGCTGCTGAGGGTTAAGAACAAGATGGAGGCCAAGGTAAGGGGGCAGCATGAAGAAGGCCAGGCCAAACGCAGATGAGCCCACTGTGGGGCCAGAGAGAAAAGCTTGGTCTCTTATACCACCCAGAGAGAGGAAGTGAGGACTCTTTTCTCCCCAAGGAACTGACTGCAGCCTAGCTGAGATGTCCGGATTTGATGCAGACTTTTGGGGCCCCCTGGCATTCGCTGTCTAATGGGCATCATGTCAAAGCTCATTAACACAGATACGCCTGAGTTCAAACTTGTGATCATTTGGTCACAGATGAAACTCGAGTTGACAGTTGAGCTTTCAGTGAAAATGGAGTTTGCTACACACATCGGAGTGTGAAGGAATTAGGGGCAAAAGCAATAATTAACCTACTTGGGGAAAACCAACTGACTTCAAGAACTTTGAATAACATTAGCTCCTCTTTCTTTGTGACCAAGCAGTGACACAAGTGATTTCTTTCTGACCTTTAACTATGTATATCAAACCCTACACAAAATGAAGATGGCAACAGTAACCCTTTTTCTTCAAGGTCCAACAAAGATCCTTCCTCCTCCATGAAGCTTTCTGGGAATTCTCAACTGCACAGCTTCCCCTAAAGTACCCAGTGTGTAGGCCATCTGTGCATCATGTGGGGGTTACTATGAGTTTTCCTCTTCCTGGCCCAAGTTTTATGTAATAAAATGGCCTGGACACACTTGGAGACCAAAAGCAATCCTTATTTATGATAATTTGCACCAAGTTACCAGGAGCTCTGTGTTGCTAATGAAATAATGTGTAATTTTCTAGAAAAATCTTTACATATGGATACTCGAAGCAATTAAAAAGAGTGACTTTGAGCTATAGATATTAGTTGACCTAGAAAAAAAATCATTTCACTTTTAGTGAAAAAAAATGATTGTATGATGCCATTTTTGAAGAAAAAGTACTTTCTGAATATTTTATAAACATTTAAGTATGCTTGAGAGAGAGGAAGGATATATACTATTAATGTTGTGTCCTGGAATGGAGGAATGGGACCAGAAAAGAGGACAACACCAGCTTTCTCTTTGCACACGTTCCCATTATTTGGCTTATTTAATGGTATGCACACCTTGCTGTCTTGACGGCGACTCAGTAAGCACTGAAAACAGCAGTGTCAAGCTCAGCCAATCTTTGCAGCAAGCCCCTATGGCACCACTTCTTTTCCATGATGCTGAAGCCCATGTCCGGGGGGATAGAGAGGGGACTTACAGATCATTGTTCCTCCTGCCACCCCAGGTAAGTTACAGTTTTTCTCTGCAACTGATCACCATCCCTTGCTGGTTCTCTTCAGCCTCTCATCTCCTATCCCTTTATCACATTCTCTTCAACAACCCCCTTCTTCCATCAGACACCGTCAGTTCCTGCCTGGCTCCCCGGCAGCTTACCCAGGCTCTGGCCTTAGAAATGGCCCTGGTGCTCTGACAGGAAGGGAGACTTTCTCCAGGATTGTCTCTAGTGTGACAAGTCTCTGAATGCTGCACACCTGTGTTCCAGAGCCACCTCTCTCCATAGGCTTCCCAGTCTTCACCCAGAGAGGCTTTAAAACATACAGCCACATCGCTTGTTTCTTTAACTTATCAGTCATGGACAGGCGGTAACAGGACAAGCCCAGCTTACTCCTTACCAGTCCACCTGAACAGAGGAATTCAGGTGAGCAAAAAATGATAGAAGGCTGTACACCCCTTGCAGGCTGGAAGCAGCAAGAGGGTGCTGGGAAGGCAGCCACTGTAGCCAGACAGCTCCATAACAGAGTTCTGCTCTGTGCTCTCTCCCAGTGGGTGTCAATCAGGCAAGGAACAGGGAGTGAACAGATGCAAACAAGCCAACTAAAAATATCCCCGACGCAGAATTTGTTAAATGTGCACGGGAACATTCTCAAGTCCCTGGGGCAATGATGGGACCTCGAGATCTCAAGGGGGCAGAAACGGAAAGGCAACTAAAGTCAGATCTGACATAAAAACAACAGTAAATCATGGCAAATATATACACCCAATGCAAAAAAGTCCCTGCTCAAACTGTGAGAAAGACTGACACCTAATTATTAATTTACCCAAGAAGGAAAGAACTGTGGTCTCTGAATCAACTCCTTTCACTGCCCAGAGCTCGTCACTAAATCTGCATATGCCATCAACCTCGTGCATGCTGGAGCTGTGTGAAAGAGGGCCAGCCCAGGCCCAATCCTACATGTGTCAGGAAGCTCCAACCAAGTGGCACCTGAAAAGCAAACATAGGCGATGACAGACAAGCAAGTCAACCCCTACCCACCATACTCCTGGCCACAAGAAAGTGATGGGAACACTAAACTTAGTTTTAGAGCAGCCCATAGGACAAAAGGAAATGTGTTTCCCGTATGGTAGTGAGAGCACTGGCTGCATCTTATAGAAGTTCAGCTTACACTGGATTAAACTGGAACCAACTGGCTCACTTGATTGAAAATTCCAGGGGGTAGTACAGCATGACTGGATCCAGTGCTCAGTGATGTCACCGGGAATTTCTTGGCCTCTGGCTCTCCTAGTTGCTTTCCTTGCTAGTGACTTTATACTTACTAGTCATGAGCAGCAGCCACTGGCAGCTCCAGGCTGATACCTACTACCCCACATAGGAAACTGCATAGAGCTTCCCACAGTTTCCACCCAAATTTGAGTTTCAATAGCCTGATGGTGTTGCCTGCCCACCTGTAACTCATATCTGTGGACAGAAGAGTGAAATGTTCTGATTGGCCAAGAGGACAGACTGTTCTGATTGGCCAGGTCTGGGTCATGAGTTCACCTCTTGGAGGGAGAGTGGTCTGGCATGTTGTAAACACTCAATAAACACATGTTGAATACATGCATGCATGCATGAATGAATGAATGAACAGAAAGAAGGTCAGAGATATGAATGTTCACGGCATACAGTGGTAGAGGTGGGGAGGGGGGATTTGGCCAGTGTGGGTAAAAGAAAGTGATTGGAAAGCCAAAAGTGAACAGCCAATGTCTGATGAGCTGGCTGAGGGTAAGGCACTTTGCCCACCAGGCTGCAAGCTAAAGGTATGCAGAGAAGCCTATGATGGTGATTGACCTTCCAGAGCTTACAATGCACCAGAAACCGGTGCCAGTCATATAAATGCTGTGTGATAAGGAGGATGAATGAGCCCCTTGGGAGCAGGAAGGACATACTTTCACCAGGAGAGGGAGTCGGGGAGCAGAGACCTCACTGTGAAGGTGCCAGTTCCCCCTCTCTGGCACGGGTCAGTAGGAGGATTTGGGCAGGTGCAAAGGGGGATGAGCTTCCTAGGCACAGAGGTGCATGGGGAGATGTGTGGGGACCAGAACAGAGGACCACCAATGGCTCAGGAGCCTCCTAAGGGAAGTCTGATGCTTTCAGGCTTTGTCCTGTTAGCTTTGGGGCATCACCTTCTCTTTGTCAGTCTGTCTCAGTCACTGTCCTAGAAATAGCATGTACCTTATCTCAGGCATATCAATTCCAATTTCTGGTTTTAGGAAATCAACAGGGTCTCTCCTCCCAATAGGCTGCCTGTTCCTGCTATCGTAGAGCAGTTCCTCTCTGCAGAGTGACAGCTTCAGGCTGCAAATTGCCCTCCCTGACTTTCAGCCACTTCCAGCAACGACAGCATAGCTCATCTTCAAGCACCAGGTTTCCTGGTATGCATGATGAACTCAACTTTAAACTGATTATTGAAATCTACAAGCTGTTAATCCAGTGACTGCCAGCAAAGCCCCATTCTCTCCACTGTTTAATCTTCACTTATGATGACAGAATGCATATGTCCTCAATCTGTGCTCAGCTGCCCCACCACGCCTGCCCAAGACCTCTCCCAGTTGCTCCACATGGCGAGTACGGTCAAGTAACCTGCCCCCTTTCTAGCTCTATGGCTTCCTGAGATATATCTAAAATTATGAATCAAAGCAAGAAAGGACATCACTTGGTAGGGTAAATCCTGTGCAGAGAACAATGTGGACTCTCCAGAATTTTTACCAGGACTTCATCACGGGCCAGAGAGGGCTCTGCAGGCCAAAGGACAGCTAGCTTGAGGAGTAGCCCTGGCTGCTCTGCCGGGTTAGGCCCTCAGCAGAATGAGCCAGGGGGTTCTTGGAGGTAGCCGGGGACCATCCACTTGAGTTAGTGTTGTCCCTCTCCTCAGATAAGCTTTGTTACCAGCCTGGAATCAGGGCTAGGCACCTAAACGTAGTCACGTCGCAGCTGCCTCCTTATCCCCACAACAGACAGAACCCATGGCACCTTCCACATCACTTTCTTCTATGTGTTCCCCACTCACAGTGAAGCACAAGGTCTGAAGTGGGCCCAAGGTCCCACCTGAGCTGGTTGCACGCAGCCCTCTCTGCCCCATCTCTGCGTAGACAGACTGTCCTCTATTTCCCCAAGACCCCTGCCTTTCCTGTCTCTACGCCTCTTCTCCCTCCCACCCTCCCTGCAGTCCCCACTCGTGGCAAATCCCCAGTCTCAGGACCCTCAGGCCCAAATGCCGTTCTGCCACAATGCCTTCCTGAGTTCACAGGGGTCTCCTTTCTGCAAATTCCCGCGATGCTGTACACAGGTGGGCATGCATCCTGTTCTGTTTTGTATTGCAACAGCATAGTACAAAGTCTAAGAATATAAAGCCTTGCTATGTGCCCTGGGAAAGCAGCTTAACTAGTCCATTCTATTATTAACTTGATTTCCTAATCAATAAGTAGGAATAGCACTCCCAGCTCCAAAAGTTGTTGAGAAAAATAAATAGGCCAGTATCTTAAAGTATGTCTGATGTACGGTTTAGAAATTACTCATAGCATTATGACAGCTAGAGCGGTCGTCTCTACAATGATCACATTTTCCCTAGGAGGCAGTGAGTCCCTCCAGGACAGGACAAGGGCTCACCAACACTTGAGTCCTGTCCTCCCATGGTCCAGCACGTCCCATATTCTTATGAGTTGGTAAGTAAATAAATAACCAAGAAAAGAATAAAGTCAAAGCCCAATCACCCCTACTCATATCAGTGTTTTTACTTTTTTCCTATTGGCTTTTACACACCCACACCCACACACCCACCCACACACACACACACACACACACACACACACACACACAGAGTCATAGAGGCAGGACAGGAATAAGCCTCCCAGAAGCAACAGTGGCTGCTCTTCTGGGTGGCATGCACACATATTGCAGAGAGCACCATAACTGGCTCTTCGTATCCATTTATTTATTGTGCTCATTTAGTCAATCAACAGTTTTTGCTAAAAAAATAAAAAAGTCTTTGCGCCACGCAAGGTATAGACAAATCATCATGAGTAGCAACTCGGGTCACTATAAAACTGTAACTGTGATGTAAGGCTGTGAAGTTGGCACTAAGTAGGAAAAGCTGGCTCGACTAGGAAGGCAGGCAAACAGCAGAGCGCCAGGTGTTGTGTGTACACCCATAATCCCACCTACTTGGGGGCTGAGGCAGGAGGGTTGCAGGTTTAAGCTTAGCCTGGGAAACTCAGGGAGAACCTGTCTCAAATAAAAAGTAAAAACAGCTGGACAGTTCTCCCTGGGCTCAATCGCCAGTGCTGAAAAAAAAAAAAAAAAAGTTCAGGCTCAAACCTTATTGGCAGCATAGTCAAGGTTCTCCAGAGAAAGAGCCAACAGGCTACACGTGCGTGTAAAGAGGGGGCTCTTTATGATGAAACTGGCTTTTGGGAGTAGGAAGGCTGAGAAGTCCCACGGTGTACCATCTGTAAATTGGAACCAGGAACATCTGTGGTGTAATTCCGTCCACCTCCCAAGGCCTGTAGACCAGGAGCTCTGAGGTCTGAGCAAATTGCCCTTCCTCAACCTTTTCGTCCTTCTCGGCCCTCACGGGTTGGATGATGCCCACCATGTCGGTGAAGGCAGAACTTCTTCAGTCTACCTGCTCAGATGCTCATCTCTTCCAGAAACATCCTCATAGACCCACTCAGGAAAATACGTTATCTACTTTCTGCCCCATCCAGGCCAAGGAGTCACTACAGGCCAGTGACACCCAGAATCTAGGGTTGGAGGGGAAATAAGGTGGCACACATGGAAGAAGTATGTCTTCCCTAAGGGAGCTCCTACCTCATCGGGAAGACAGAGTTATGTCATAAACCTTGCAATAGAATTATAGCCCAACACACTTGCCAGCTGTCTAAGAAAGGTTCACAGAAATGGACACGTGATGCCTCTGCTTCTGTTTCATCTGCCAGATCTGAGTGCACCCCTTTGAGCTGGGTCAGCTGCACAGGATCAGGGGTGGGAACCAGTGGCCTCAGGCGTTCCATAAACTCGTAGCCTGGGCAAATGTGTACAAGTGTGTGTGAGCATGTGTGTGGCACAGGCCTTTAGCAAGAGTGTCAAGCTATAGGTTTGTTCCTCCTCTTTTTCAAGGGCCTGTTGTCCCTTTCCTTGGCACTCCCTGCCTCTCCACCCTCACCCCTCTCTTGCCCTTCCACCACATGGTGTGTCAGACCCTGCAGGCCCTCCCTCCCCAGCTTCCTGTTCCAGTTCAAACAGAATGCATTCACCCAAATCCAGCCTGTGAGGCTTTTAATTGGCAAATAAAAATGTATACATTTATCTTGTACAACAGGATGTTTTGATGTATGTGTACATTGTGGAATGGCTAAATCAAACTAACAAGCATATCCATCACCTCACATACTCACCATGTTATTATGTGAGCGAGGAGAGGGGGTGAGAACATTTAAAATCCACTCTCTTAGCAATTCTCAAGGATACCATATATCATTATTAGCTATAATCATTGCAATGTGCAGTAGATGTCTTGAACTTTTTCCTTCTCTCTGAGATTTTTTATTCTTTGACCAACACCTCCAGCTCCCAGCCTTACCCTTACTTCTATGTGGAATCTTAAGGAGTAGAACTCATAGAAACAAAAAATAATCAATTTATTATGACTTTAAAGACAAAATTGCTTAGCAGGACATCTGCCTGTGCATTTGGAAAAGAGATAATTCTTAACCCCCAAGACTTCATTTCTAATGGTAAAGGAGAAGTGGGGACCGGTATGTTGATAGCTTTTGAAAACCTTGTGTAAGTCCTATATGGTGCTGGGTAGTCATGTCCCATATCCAAGTCCATCTTCACAACAATTCTGTAGGATTCTCATTGCTTATCAAAAAGAGAAAGTGAGGCCCAAATATAAGAATAGCACTTGTCCGCAGTAACCCAGGGATGGAGGAATATTCAGTCTTTTCCACTACCCTATGCCTTGATAGGGACAAGATAGCAGGACGAGGCTGGAGATGAAGAGAGAAATGTTCTTTGCCCTCCCCTAAAAGAACCACCTCAGTCCAGCTCAGTCCATATAGAAGATCAACCAGGCTCCTGGTTCCTCTAGACCCACCCTGTCCTCAGCCCCAGTCTCTCTTTCCCCAGAAGTAATTAACAAAGCAGATCATTCTGGTCTTGCATTCATACCTCCCCAAAGGAGGTGTTGACTTGGGGCATCTCTAAGCAGTTTTTAAGAAAGCAATCTAAGATGAATAGAATGTACTTCCCTGATTCGGATTTTAGCAACAGAGTCATTTCTCCAGGAAACAATGATAATGAAAAATAGTTTCCAATTATTCAAAGGCTGTTTCCATGAATAATTCAAGAGCAAAGGAAGTGGGACTCCTTACCTGCTTGTCACAGCATCCCTCTACCAGCCCCTCCCTTGCTCCTGGATGCATCTTAATTCCCCAGAAATGGCTGTAACTCTGTGCACTGGCACACCTCCCGACTCTATTCCTCAGAAGTTCCAGAAAGGATAAGGAGTTCAAGGTTGGCCATAGCAAATATGTGCTTTCTTTGTTTATCCAGCAAGTTCTGTGAGCAAGGATCTGTGTTAGTTTCGCTGAATAGATGAGGAAGCAGAGGTTCAGGAATGGCAAGATCTGTCCTGAAGCTCATGTAAGGAGAAAGCGGTGGGCCAAGATGGAGAGCCTCACTTCCCTCCTGAGCTCTCAACACAGACGTCCCCTGAGACACAGAGATGAGTCCCGTCCTGGGCTGCATTGCAGTGACCCTCTTGTTACCCGCACCCTCAAGCACCCAGTGGAATCCTCTCCTGGCCGTGCCAGAGCCTCAGGTTTGGCACAGCATCGCTCCTCATCCTAGGATCTTACTGAAATCATCCTGTTTATAGCACAGGATTCTTGCTAGACCTATCCGGTGGATGGAAAACCAGGAAATCTTGGGCACTCTGAGTCCTCTGGCATCCAGAGTTGGCTTTGTTATATCTAAAGTACAGCTCTTCAGAGAAAATTTTTACAAGGTCTTACGTGTGGATCAAAGTGGCCTTGGCACTGACAATCCCCTTCCCGTCTCCCTGTCTCCATAACAACCCACATCTCATGATAATTAATAAGAGACATAGGTGGGGGAGCAGCAAGCTTGCCAATGAGACTCCAGCTTCATGTTTATTATACTTTAGTCTGCTCTGTTTCTTTACCTTTCCTTGGGAAGCAGGACCCTTGGCCTCTGCCCTGTACTCAGCACAACTAAGGGAACCCCATCAGCCAAGCCAGACTCCACCCTGGGAGAACGAAGAGAGCACAGCTGACTTTGTCTCTGCGCACACCCAAAGTGAGAGGTTTTAATCAGCCCCGGGCAGAAATGGCTAGTGGATTTCAGCATCCATCCCCCCTTCCTCGTTAGAACCAGAATCCTGAGATTTATTCTGACACACTGTCTCCAGGAATAAAAACTACATTTCCTGGCCTCCCTGGGCAGCCAGGTTCTGACCACATAAAATTTAAGCAGAAGTACGGCGGGAAATTTCCAGTAAGTCTTCTATTTAAAAGGGGGTAGGGAAGGTTCCCTTTTCCTTCCCTTCTTCCCGTCAGCTGCCAAATATTTATACCTGAGGGCAGTAATGGGCCAGAGCCACTGCCAAACTGATAGGAAGAGAGCCCCCGACCTCTCCGGCCTCTTGCCCTCTGGGCACCTGATGGTCCCTCTTTTGGCCAGACCCACCTGACGACAGGTGCTGAGGGGCCCTTAGCAGTCATCCTCAGGGACTCGGAGAGGGAGCCCGATGCAGGCAGGTATGGCTGCAGAAGACCCTTCACCCCTGGCCAGGTCCAAGTGGCTCGTGACACTTCTGCTGCCTTCCCTCCCTACACCAGTTAACTCAGCGTTCCTGGCTGAAAACGTTGGCATACAGACCAGTGTCGGTACTTGCTGAATCTTTTTCTTTTCAATTTGTTTTATTGTAGCAAGATGCACATAACAACATTCTTTCACACATCAAGAAGAGTTCTGCTCCGGAACATGAGCACGCTCGCGCTGCAGTGCAGCCATCATCATTGACCACCTCCCAAAGTTTCCCATCATCCCAGACTGAAACTCTGGGCTCATCAACTTATCATCCCTCTGCCCATCTCCTCCTCTCGCCCCTGGCAACCATTATCCCATGTTCTGTACCAATGAGTTTGTGTCCTCTAGGTAGCTCCTATAAGGAGAATTACAAAATACATGTCCTTTAGTGGCTGGATCATGTCACTTAGTATAAGTCCTCAAGACTCATCCTTCCTGCGGCATGTGTCAGAAACTTCATTCTTTTTAAAGGCTAATATATCACTGCCTGTCTATACCATATTTAGTTTACCCATTCACTCATTAATGGGTACGTTGGTGGTGTTAGATACTTCAAGCTGCTATGATAAAGTACCAGTCTGGGTAGCTTATAAATAACAAAAATTTATTCCTCATAGTTCCTGAATCTGGAAGTCTGACATTGGGGTAAAAGTATCGTGGAATTCTGGTGAGGGCTCTTACAGGTTACAGGCCATCTTTTCAGAGGCAGGAGGAGAGCAAGAGAGCTCGCTGAGGTCCCTCACAGTAACCCAATTCATCAGGACTCCACCTTTCAACCTAATTACCTTTCAAAGACCCCACCCACCTCCTAATACCATATAATGGTGACTACGTGTTCAACCTAGGAATTTTGAGGGGACACCAACATTCAGGCCATAACACATTGCTTCTGCCCTGTGGCTATAGTAAGCAATGCTGCCGTAACTGTGGCTACACACACATATAGACTCAAGTTCCTACTTTCAGTTCTCTTGGGAATGCTGAATCTTAAAGTAATCAAAAATTATTTTTCTGATACAAGGGATTGAGCCTAGGACCTTTTATGTTGAGCGTGTGCTTTGGCATTTAGCTCCAAACTTAGCCCCTCTCCTAAAGTAAATTTTTGGGGAACTTCACAGGTTTCTGCAGCAGCTGCATCATTTTACATCCCACTCATTTTCACTGCTTATCCATTTTCCATCAGTTCCTGCGACATTCTGTGTGTCACTGGTGCTGTGCTACCTTGTAAGGACCATACTTCTTCTTGCCTGTGGTTTCCACAGCAGTGCCTATTTGTGGGGAACCCACTACAGCAAGACACCAAACACACGAATGCAGATAACTGGCTCCTGTCATGGTCTGGATTCACGGTGCCCCCCAAAATGCTCGTGTACCTAGGGATACTGTGTACTGTTGGGAGGCAGGGCCTGGCTGGAGTAGGTGGATAAGTGGGGCTTGACCTGGAAGGGTAGCCCCGCCCCTCCTTTGAAACTTGGCTCTGTTCTGCCATGCTATGAGGAGCCCTGGCTCTAACTCCTGCCCCACCATGTGATTCTATTTCCAGCAGCCCACCTAGGTACAGGCTGTGACCTTCTGAAACTGTGAGCTAAAATAAATCTTTCCTCCCTATAATTGTAAATGTTGGGTATTCTGTCCCAGCAACAAGAAAGTAACTAAAATACTCCCCTAGACCTCAAGGGATCAAGATTTCCAAAACTAACTGAGAAATATCCAGGAAAAACAAATGCAGTGACAAGGCTGTGACCCGGAAACAGCACACGCCTTCCCACAGGAGCATTCAAAGACAGCTGCTGGAAAAGAGACCCTTGAGCTGGGCCTTACAAGGCAAGAAGAATGTCTACTGCAAGTCCTGGGAAAGGGAACTTTGGTTGAGGGAAATACCAAAACAAATGGGCCTGACAGGATGCAGGTTTGTGGTGTGTTTAGGAATTAGCAAGAGGTGGGGACACCAGCACCTCAAGTGCAGTGAGTTGAGTGGCCAGTAGATGAGGTGGGTTGGGGCAAGAATGGTTTTATTGGCTGCTCTATTGAGCTTCATAGGAGAGACAGTGAGAAAGCCCCGAAAGGTTTAGAGGTATAGGGGGTGGGGGGTTAGATTTAAAGTGACAGCAGTACAAAGGAGAGATTAAGAGGGAAGATTAGAGACAGTCAAGTAGAGAAGCCACTCCAAGTTCAGCATCCACCATATTCTGCAACTTGAAAGAAATGTTGAGGAAAAGAGTGTGTCTGTGTCTGGGGACCCGATAGGAGACCACGGTGCAGGGTCCCTGGTCCATGCTGAGGGAACTTAGCGAGTGCCAACTTCTAATCCTCCTCAGCAGACATGGCCTGGAGACTGCTAGTCAAGGCTCAAGTGGCCGTGTTCAGGGGCCAACAGCAGGGTAGACACAGCCCCATTGCAAAGGCTGGGAGAACCCAGCTGGCGGAGCCTGGTTGCAGGGTAAGCACAAGTTCAATGCACCTCTGAAAGAAGAAGAGGCTGAGGCAAGATCCCCTGGACTCCAGAGCCTGAAGCTATTAACCCACAGGCTTCTACTCTCTTCCTCAAGAGCCACTAAAGGAAGCAGTGGTCAGCAGCACAATATCTTCCTGGGGAAATCATGCAAACTTGAAAACTCCTGTGCCTCATGCTTTGGAAGAGGCCCCACACTTTCCAGCAACAATTTGGGGGAAAGAAGGGGGCAAAAATAAGAGAATGAGCAATAGCCAAGCTAGGAAAACAAAGTGCATGTCAGAATTCCATGTTTGTGAGTCAGAATGAAAACACTACATGTTCTGCACCAAAAAAAGAAATGCTCTTTAAGTATCTTTTAGCCCCTGCATTTAGAACATGACTGTACCTTAGGGGCTGTTATGATTTGTATTGGAAAGGTCCCCAAAAGGCTCACAGGTTGAACATAAGGTCCCCAAGTGATGGTGCTAATGGGAGACAGTGGAGACTTCAGGAGGTGGGTCCTACTTGAAGTTAGGTAATGAGAGATGTCCCCTTCAAGGGACTATTGGGACCTGGGCCCCTTCTTTTCTTTCCCTCTTTACTCCCTGGATGTTATGAAATGGGCACATTCCTCTGCTTTTTCCTTCCTGCTGTAATGTCCTGTTTCACCACAGGCCCAAAGGTACAGGACCAAATGATCATGAGCTGAAACCCCTGAAACTGTAAGGCAAAATAAACCTTCCCTCCTTATAAGATGTTTAGTTCATGTATTGTGTCATCATAACAGAAATCTGACAGTTTCACAGATGTCCAGGCCCACATCTATGCAGTGTGGGAAGGCATGTGAGCACCAAAGAGGATAGAAGTGTGTGGAACTAGGAACAGAACCGAGGGTATACTCTTGCAGGCTGTGCAGTGCACACAGCCACGCAGCGGAGAGGACAGCTCAGGTGTGCACGAAGCCCTTGTATGAAGTAGCTGTGGCCGGGATGAGACAAAGGCTTTAGAGGCGGGATGGGGCTTCGGCAATCAGCGTCCTTCCCTGGTGTCCCTCAGCCTAGTACTCAATTATTTGCTCTCATTACTCATTGCCGCATGGAGCACCTGCCACAATTATAAGTTTTTCACAGATTTGTGCAACTATTTACCCACATCTGTCTTCCCCCTGGATTGTAATCTCCACAAGAGCCAAAGGAGCTGCTGTGATGCCTAGTGGTGCCTGGCATACGGTAGATGCTCTGTAGAGTTTTGTTTTAGATGATAACAACTGTCCCACCTACGGGCTACCACAAGGCTCTGCGGGAAGATGTTCACACACCAATTCCTTTCCAAGCGCTGGTCCCCAGTTCCTTGGAGGGCCGCTGTGGTGAGTGAGAGGTTTCACCAGCCACTATCATCTTCTACATCTCCAGATTTCAAAGGGAATATATTGTATGAGACTCTCAAGCCACAGGCAAGGATGGAAAACCTAATTAAGCTCGCTCACCTCTCATGCCCCCTCCCTTATGCCAGTGGCATTGTAATGCACTGGCCAGGAAACCCCATGACAGAATGATGGAAAAGTCCAATTTTCTAAAAGGCATCTAAGTCAGACTGAAAGGCACATGACTTCACACACACACACACACACACACACACACACACACACACACACACAGAGAGAGAGAGAGAGAGAGAGAGAGAGAGAGAGAGAGAGAGAGAGAGAGAGAGAGATTATTTTAGGCTACAGACTTAATCAGAGAAATCAGCAATGGAAAGCAATACTCTGTAACTGTGGAAGTGATGCTTTTCAAAGAAGCGTAATTTCTTCTTTCTTCCACAAAAGCCATCATGCCTCAGGGCTTAACAGAATACTTGAGGAACTTTCTATGTCCCTCCACCTCCCTTCAGTCTTCCATTTCAGAACCAACCCCTCCTTCAAGTTGCACATTCTTTGTAGAATGTCCTTGCCAACTCTTAGAGACAACAAACAGCGCAAGGCCTTCTGGGGTTTGGACCTACATTTTTGATTAGCAATTGTACTTAGCAACAATAGCTACATAACAGGCACCAAATCTCAGTGGTATCCAATAATAAGCATTCACGTGTCACTGACAGGTTTGCAGGTTGGCTACGTCAGCTCTAACTCACGTGTTTCTAATCCTCATCCGGAGGTCAAAGGCCTATCAGGTGTCATTAAAAGCACAGAGAACACGGGTGCTTCATAAATAAGTACATTCTCAGCATCTTCTTGTGTCATATCTGCTAGAATCTCATCAGCAAGGACAACAGCCAATCCCAAAATGGTTGGCCAGAGAAGCAGAGTTTGCTACAAGGCAACGTGGCACAGGGCAGAGATAGAGAGAGCAACCGCACCACATGAGCTGTGTGCTCTTCCCAAAGCGCTACACTATGTGCTGGTGCTATGAGACACCATGTCAGTTTAGACCCAGCCTCTACTTTCAAGGAAACAAATGGGCCCACAAAGAGGTGGGTAGAAGGAAAAGATCTGGAACTAAAAGAAGGAATAACACATTTTGCCTACAACAGTCAACAAATGCTTTGCAAGAGCCTCTAAGGTATAAGACAGATTTTGATGAATAACAAATGAAAAGACTCTTACTTCACCAGCCAAAACCAAACAATAAAATTTAAGGCCAGTGTTGATGGCTAATATTGAACTGTTCTTTTATATCATAAACTGCTTTAATTGTACTGAATAATGAGAATCCAGAGAAGACTGGACAGATTCCCCCATGAATATACTGAAAAGGATTCAAGAATCATACAATCTAAGCTGGTATTGGATCTCCAAACCTTGCTAATCCAGGGATGAAAGGATGGACAAGACATAGTTCTCTGCTTTCAGATGAGACAGTTCTGAACACATTCAGAATAGCTGGGATGCAGGCCCAGAGAAGCAAGCCTGTAATCCCAGAACCCTGGGAGGCCAAAGCAAGAGGACTGCAAGTTTGAGCCGTCTTGGCACTTTAGCAACTTAGCGAGATCCTGTCTGGAAGCAAAGATGGGCTGGGGACATAGCTCAGTGTGTGAAGGCCCTATACCAAAAAAAAAAAAAAAAAAGTGGAAGGGGTGCAGGGTACATGGCTTGTGACTGTTGGAAAAATCATCAAGAACAGTTCCTAATAGCAAAGCCACACACACAAGGTGAGCAGTAATGTGGCAGTCTCAGGACATTAGAAGTGCTGAGAGATGTCTAGTTGGGGTCCACAGGGCCCCTCCTTCCATGCAGGTATGGGTGTCTAGAGTGTAACTGACTGGAGCTCCTAGATCTCAGAGGGTCAAAGTGAACCCTGATGATCTGCCCAAGTCTTGGCAATGAACAAGAGACCTTGCGATACAGCCATTCTCAGTCACCTTGGCAAGTCAGGGCAGCACCGTAGCCCTTCTCTCATGGCGGAGCCAAGGTAAGAGGTGCCCGGGGCATTGGGAAGTTAATGAGGCACAGGAATTCTCAATGTGTCTGCTCAGATGCTGAACTGACATGTAAAATGTGTCTTTTCATGAGTTCGATTTTGTACTGAGAATTCATAGCTTTCATTACATTTATATTCTCCACATAACCATCACCTTCTGTTTTAGTGTGTGTCTGTAATGTTCCCAAAAGGCTCATGCATTAAAGGCTTAATCCCCAGCTTGGTGCTGTCAGGATGTGGCGAGAACCTTAAGAAATGGAGCCTAGAGGTCTTCCAGTCAGTGAGAGTGTATCCTCAAAAGGGAGAGTGGGACCCCATTTCAGCCCTTTCTCCCTTTCCATTCCAGACTAAGGAGTGATTAGTTTTCCTCCGCCACAGGCACTGGCCACGTGGCGCTGCCTTAGCTGAACCCATCGAGCCAACTGATCATGGATTGAAACTCCTAAAACTGTGAGCTAAAATAGCTTTGTCTTTTATCTTTAACTTTTTTCTCAGGTATCTGTTACCAAAAGGGACAACACACTAATATACTCCTCCTCCCAATACTTTGGTCTGCTCATTCCTTCACTCACTTTTTCAATTTGTGCATCAAACAATATTGATACAGAAACCTCAGAGACCACATGCCTGGCACTGGGAACACAGGGGCCTAAGACACCACCCCGGTCTCCAGTAGAACAATCTGTACCTTACCTTGCTATTCCATGGGATATATTAGGCAGGTCACTAGAACTTCAAACCCTTTTGAAATGTGGGCCCATTGGCCTCTTGATGTTGCTCCTCATGATTTCCTGGGTCCCTTCCCTCTGTACCCTTCTGTCCCTGCCTTCCTCCTTTACTATCTTTAACTCGTGTTTAAGGGGCACCCTGGGTGCCTGGCCCTGGGCTGTACCACTTAGATGCTGGAGCTACCCTCTGGACTTAGCCAGTTCTGCCACTGGTTCATCCCTGCAGAATCCTGTCACAAGCATTCCTTCTTCCATTCTCCCCACTCTGGCCCTCCTCTCGCCACCTTACCCAACTCAGGGGGAGCTTTGTTTTCTCCTTGAAGAGGCCATGACGAAGACTCCCTGATGCTCATGGTTTATGGAAGAACATTAGAGAATTGCCATGGTGACAGGCCCTTTTCTGCCTCCACTTGAGGACCGGAGGGAGCCGGAGGAAAGCACCGCACCATAGCTTCTGGTGCCGCTCAGCCCAGAATCATCATTTTTAAAAAAATGTTTACATCAGAGGAGAAATTACTTCTCAAATAGCAAGGGGAAAATGCCAAACGTTGATGAGATTGTTACACAGACTCTTGGCTGGGTTGGTTCTCCCTCACCCCTCTTCTCTCTGTCCGTTATTATTTAAGGTTGTATTAAATCAAGCAAAGGGAGCAGACAACAAAATGCAAGTTCATACTGGCAGCTCTGGCGAGACGCCCAGGTCCGGGTCGGCCTCACATCCTACCTCTTCGTCTCCAGCAGCAACAACAGCAGAAGCAGCCATGGTGACGGTCTCCAGGATTGGCACCTGCCTGCAGGCTCTGCTCTAAGACCAGCCCAGAAATGACATAACCAAACCAGATTTAGCTCCCTGGGGCCATGGAGCTCAGGTGGACCATTCGATTCTGAAACAATCTGCTGCTTACTAGCTGTGTGTCCTGGGGCACATTTTTTTGCGTTTCAGAGCTGTGATTTCCCTTCTTTAAAACAATAGGGACTGGAGGAATGACACAGCGGTTAAAGAACTTGCCTAGTACTCAGAAGGCCCTCAGTTGGACTCCCCAGCACCACATAAATTGGGCATGGTGGTACACACCCATAATCCCAGCACTCGGGAGGCTGAGACAGGAAGATTGCCGTGAGTCTAAGGCTGGCCCAGGTTACCTAGTGAGTTCAAGATCGCCCTGGGCTACAGAGCAAGAACTTGTCTCAACCAAACAAGCAAGCCAACAAACAAGCAAATGAAACAAGGGCAGTGATGATCATTCTGAGATCAAAGCAGGGAGATACTGAACCTGGGGTCAGGCCAGCTGAGTCTGCATCCTGGCTCTACCAGTTGCTGTCTGTATGGCCTACACAACGGGGCCTAACCTCTCCATGCCTCGGTTTCCTCACCTGAAAACCAGGTATGGTAGTAGCAATACAGCCTGGAGTCACTTTGAGGACACACATAGAGGATGCTGTGGGACAGGTGTGGCCATGGCAGATGCTGAGTAAAGAGGTGCTGTCATCCCTATGGCTACCTCATGTTCTGAGCATCTCCATTCAATCAGAAAGCCCAGAAATCAATATTTTCCTTCAATATGGAGCTTTATTTCGGCTGCCAGATGGCAGGAGAGGCTGCTGGCATTATAATAGAATGATATGGCACCCCCTTCGCTCCCCTTGCACCCCATTCAGGCCCTTCCTCTGGATGTGGGGTTGCAGTGTTGCCATCCTAATGCTCCTCCTGAAAAGAACTCTGGGAGGTCATGCTCTTGCATAGGTGCAAACCACTCCAAGCAAGGCTAGCTACCCTGGTATCCAGAGCCAGCAGGGAGGGAGCCTGGTTTGTTTTTTGTTCTAAGCCTAGAAGTAGAAATGTTCTTGGAGGTGTTACATGAAAGCATAGCCTCGGGTCATTAGGAGAGACCAGGTGGGGAGAGATGAGACCACAGCTGAAAATAAATGCACCCAGTCATGTTCCTTCATGACAATTGTTGCACTCACTGCTACAGGCTCTCTGTGCCCAGTAGGGTGCCCGTTCTCCTGCTGTATTTACACGCTGGCCATTGGAGGCACCACTTGTCCTCTCCCTGCTTTGTACCCAACATGGAGCCTCCCACCCAAACTCACACAGCTTTCACACGCCTGCACCTGACTTTGGCCCCAGACAGCGTGGGTCTGGCCCTCCACCTCTGTTCCTCCTCTGTGAACAACAGACCAGCTAGAAAAGAGCTGCATAACAGAGTGCCCTTTCCTCTCCCTCTTCTGTTCTTCGATGCCTCCAAGAGCTTAGTAAGGTGTTGGAAATTTAGCCTTGTTTGGACCACGCTGAAAATTTGGAAAAACAGAAGATCCCACACGGAGATGCCTCACCAGAAGTGCCTTTAGGAGAGCTAAGTCGCAGCCCTCCCAAGACAGAGGTTCTGCATGTAGACCTATAGGTACACTTGTGGGTTATAGTACTTGGTATAGCCAGCACAGTGCCAGGCTGAGGGAACATGGGAGAAGAAGGCATCTAGTAGAGCCCTGGCTGTCCTTTATGCTGGAGCCTGGGGTGTGGCACTTCATCCTCACAGCCACTTGGTAAGACAAATATTGTGACTATTCCTAATACACGAATGAAAAGAAGCCTTAAGTACTCTCTCCAAGTTCCCAAATCTGAAAGTAACTCAACCAGGATTTACATTCAGGGCTGTCCATCTCCAGTATCCAAAGTCCCTTTTCTGTTCACACAGGATCCTTTCTAGATTCCAAAACAGATCCAGGTCAGCGACCAACATCCTAATCCAGCCATGAGAAGAACTGTAGGCAGGCAGGCCATGAGAAGAACTGTAGGCAGGCAGGCCATGAGAAGAGCTGTCATAAAAGCACAAGGCAGGCCTGTCTGACCCCAGTGCTCCGCTCTTAGTTGTTCAAGTAAGTCCTTCTTCTCAAGGAAGTCTGACCTAGTTGGAGGTACAGAGCCACTAACAAAACCAGCTACTATTGTTTGGATCCAGAATGGTCTCCAAAGGCTGACACGTTAAAGACCTGCTTCTCAACTGGGCACTAATGGCAACAATAAAAACTTAAGAGATGGGTACCTCCTTGAGTCACTGGAGGCAGTACTCCTGAAGGGGATCATGGAACTCCACCCATTCCTCTTTCTCTTTCTTACCAGCCATGAGGTGAACCAGCTTCCTATGCTACATGCACTCACTCTGATGTGCTTCCTCACCATAGGCTCAAAAGTAATGGGGTCAACTGATCATGGACCGAAACCTTCAAAACCGTGAGCCTGAATAAACCATTCCTCTCTCTCAGTTGATAATTAGAGGTATTTTGTTAGCGTAACAGATGAGCTGAGCAGCACTCTGAGAAGATCCACAATGAAGAATAGATGGAAGATTCTGGAAGGAGATTTCCTGTGGGCTGCCAGGAAGACCCCTCAGGTGAGATGAGGTAGCAAGACAGACTTCTCAGAGCACAGGCAGAGAGCAAAATGGGAATATATGTGGAAGGAGCCAAGGAAAGGGGGAACTTTGGGGAGCCTAAGCAACAAATCAGAGCAAAGCTTCTCTCATGGGCAGTAAACAGTGACGGCAGGTCTCCCAAGTTAAGTGTGTGATAGACTTCATGGCCAAGAAATCTCCCTGCCTGTCCCATAGAGGGGTTCTAGGAAATCAACTTTGCAGCTCAGATTGGGAAGCACAGCCCTGGTGCGCTCACCCACTCTCCAACTACCAATCCCTCCTCAGAAGGAAAAGTAATTTTCCATATTAATGTATCTGAGTCCAAACCTGCTGACCTGTGAAATTCCCTTCCTGGTGATTTATTTGTCTCTTCTTACTAAGACATCTGCCCCATTATTTTAAGTCGCATATGCTCACGGCAGAGGCATTCACTTCCTCCTGGGGCCAGGCTGGGCTTATCAAGAGGGCCAGAGGAAATTTGGAAAGCGTCTTGGAGAGAAGTGTTGTCCAGCGTGGCTGTTTAGAGCACTTTTGTCCAGGGGTCACAAGAAATGCCATAAAGCCCTTGGCTCTGAGATGAGGCCAGAATGGCCAGACTCAAAGAAAGTCAATGCTTATGGCAAAAGCCAGTAAAATAACCTCTGGAATCACCTACCTATGAAACCAAGGTCCCTGTGTCCTGACAGTCATCCTAGGAGAACATTCATGGAGTCCAGATGGCCATGGCTATGATCGGGAATAATCTTTTACTTTAAAACTGACAAGCCCACCGTCCTCTACTTACTCTTTTGCTGAGACTGGTTAGAGACTGGTTAGAACAAAACCAAATCAAGTTTTAAAATCAGTTCCTAGTAGGTCACATGTTTGTGTGATACCTCATGTGCAGCAGCCAGGAGTCCCAGGGAGCCTGGAAGGAAGGGATTGCGCAGGGGAGGGTGGCTCCACTGAGCTTTACACGCTGAGCAAGCCTGGGCCCCACACCAGCTGCACGTCTGCAGCATGGCATCAGGGACCTCTCATAACCTCTTGGCCTGCCTTTATCTCCCCACCTGAAAAAATGGAGATGCCAACCATCATATCTAACACTTAAGCAGCACTATGTATTTTTTCTTCTGTCTCATTCCTTCCACTTTGTGGCATCCCTTCAGAGCTCACCTCTCTCTGAAATAAAAACTGAGAACCACTCTACCTGGTACCATCCTCTGTGGACAAGCTTTAAACAGGGTGTCAACCACTTTTGTGCTCAGTGCCATATTGATTTCAGTGTGCATGTGTTGTGTCCTCGCTCACAGGTGCAGTTTCTTGAGAATGAGACCAATTTTATACTTACTGTTGATACCCTCTGGGGTCTGGCACAGAATTGGCATGGGGACCATGGGGCCTCAAGTGAGAGTTGTTTAGCTAATTGATTATGGAGGTAAAGAAGCTTGAGAGCTGGTCTGATGGACTGGTCAGGTGAGACATGGCTCAGTGCTCTGAGGACAAGGCCTGGCCACTGCTGTATCGCAGGAGATGGATGGTCAGATGGTTAGTTACTTTCTCGTTGCTGGGACAAGATACCTGACATCCACAATTTAAGGCAGGAAAGATTTTTTAGCTCAGTTTCAGAAGATCTCGCATAGTGCACTCATGAGCATCTGGGTAAGGGTGGAAGCACACGGCAGAGGCTGGACAGCTGCTCAGGCACTGCAGACGGAAGCCCAGTGGAGAAGGAGCAAGCCAAGTCTGGAGACTGGGCAAGCAGAGCCTTCCCAGGAAGAAGCTGTAGCAATGCTGCTTCTTCCTACTTTACTTCGCTCAACCTGCCCCTTTGGCGCCCCACGCCATGGATGGTGCCCCTCCCTCACTTCCTGGACCACAAGTCAACACAAACCGGAAAGCTCTGCCCTGAGCAACCCCCAGTCTCCACAAGTTGGCACAATCCTTTCATGTCAGGCCCCAAGCCCCACTCCAACCAGGCCCCGCTTCCCAACAGCACAGGGTTTCAAATACATGAGGCTTCCGGGGGCAATCAAGATCCAAACCGTAATACCCAGATATGGGGCCCATGTTGTATGGACAGGACAATCTTATCCAGAAGAGACGTCTCTGGTATCTTTGTTCTTTTAAATGTTGCCTTCAATCTCTACCCTCATCCCCCCTCCAGAGCCTCGGTTATTCTGGCCACTTGCACTCAAATGCTCTAGGGGGCAGCGTGACTCATTTTCTCATGCTTACGATGTGCAAGTAAATAATACAAAAACGACTCAATGTCACGTCTCAAACCTTTCTGTGGGTATTGTCAGTTTCCCAGTTAATGCCATTGCCTGGCAGGCCCTTACAGCTTGTTCTCTGGAGCTCTGAGCTCCCCGCAGTTCATGCCAGCCCCCATGTAGCCTGCACCAAGCTCCAGTGAGGGAGCTCCTCCCCTGCTCACCCGGAGACACAAACACTTCACACAAGTTCAGTGGGAGGCAGCCAATGCTGTCACATTCCTGGGGACAAGTTACAGATATAAGAAAACAGGCTCTGTCTTGAGAAAATGCCAGGGTGGTCTCACCAGAGCTTCCTTCCACGGGCTTCTTGGGTCTAGCCCAGGATACTTCTCAGGAAAGCTTTCCTGGACTCCTCACCCTCACTCATCAGCCCCTGCACCTCTCTCCTCTACAGCCTCCAAGATGAGAAAGATGGAGCTGTCTCTTCCTCTCAAGCCTCGCTTCAGTTTTAGCCCAACCAGACGCATCTCTTGCTGCTTTCTAGCAAAAGGATAAGGAGTTGCAGAGCAGCGTTAAGAACATTCACAAGGCCATAGTTTGCTCTTAAACAGCACTGTGGTTTCAATCTGGAACGCCCCCAAAACCTCACGTATTTGGAGGTTGTGGATTATCTATTGATTTCCTGGGCCGTGGTGGAGCCTGGTCAGAAGGGGCAGTTCACTGGGACTTAACGCGGAAAAGGTGGATATGTGGGGCTTGACCTGGAAGGGGATGACACCTAACTCCACCCTCCTTTACTCATCCTGCTTCCTGCTGCAACACCATGAACAACTTTTTCTGGCTGAGCCTGTCATGTGCTTCACTATTGCTAGCTGTCCCATATGTGGACTGAGACCAGCCTTCTGAAACTGAGCTAAATAAAACGCTGTGCATGCTGGGTATTCTGTCCCAGCAACAAAAAAGTAGCGAAGACAGGCAGCTTCGGGACTATACTAAAGGTACAACTCCATGTTTCATTAATAAAGCAGGAGGGACTTTAAGCTTGTATGATTGGAGAAGCCCTCACTCGAGAAAAATACAAAATTGCAAATATAAAATTAGGCTTAAACCTGTAAGGAACCAGTGGAGCGAGCACCCTGAAAGCTAAGCCTGGGAACTTTTCTCTCTGCAGCCCTCAGGTATACTGAGATGATCTTCACCATTATTCGTTTCTGCCTTCAGGTAGAAATTGGAACATGATTTTTGTTGTTGTTATTGTTGGTTTGCTGCGGGGTTTTGAACCTAGGCCTTTGCACTGAGGTCCAATCCCAGCCCCCACCCCTCTTTTGTTTTAAATTTTGAAAATGGGTCTTACAAGTAGTTAAATTACCCAGCTGGGCTTGAATTTTGAATTCTTCTGCCTTGACCTCCCAGAATGCTGGGAGGCACACACCACCATGCTTAGCTCAGGGCCCTCTCAGACTCAGGCTGGACTTACGCTTTGCTTCAACTTCTCATCTATGAGGCTGGAAGGATGAGTAGAGTCTGCATTGAAGAGCTCCCTGGTTCAAGGAAGTTCTGGTCAGAAGCTCCTTGGGGGCGTCAAGCCTTTTATACTAGAGCTATCCAAATAGCTCAATAGTATTGTGTGGTACAGCTCCACCGGCAGAAGACAGGTTAACAGTAGACTTAACCATTTCCACAAAACCAATAAAGTGACCCCAAGTATAAAATAAATATACAGGAGTTCATGCTGATATAAATAATTGAATACATTCTAAAATAGGAGGGAAAATGACAATTCCAAATAATTTACATGGATACTCTTAAGGAAGGGGAGCAGGATACCCTACTTCATAAATGATTTCCACCTAAACAGTACAGTATGAAAAGAGGGAGAAGCATTGCGCTGAAGAAATCTAACAAGCTTTTCCTAAGCCAGGTGATCAAAATCAATACCAACAAGTGACAGAGACACTAACGACCTATTCCCCTAATGCCATATGGCGAAAATGGCACTTTGCCTTTGTAGTCTTCCTCTAAAACCCCGTAACTACAGTCAGATCAAGGAGAAAAACATCAAACCACCCAACTGATGGATGTTCTACAAAACACGTGGCCAGCTCTTCTCAGTACTGTCAAGGACATCAAGAACACCTGAAGTCTGAGAAACTCTTGATCCAGGGGAACCAAAGGAGACACTGTGACTAAATGTAACACAGGATCCTGGACAGAAACAGAACATTAGTAAAAATGAAGAAAATCTGAATAAGGTGTAGATTTTAGTTAATGATACTATATTAACATTGGTTCACTGATTAAAACAAATAAGCTATCCCAGTATAAGATGTTAATAACAGGGAAACCTTGGTGTGCGTTATATGCAATTCTCAGTACCATCCTTGGTCATTTTTTTCTGTAAAATCTAAAACGCTTGTAAAACTTTTTAAAGCTAATGGAATTATTTTTAATTTTATTTTTAAAAAATTAACAGAAAGATATGGGACCAAAACGCACCTATCCTGAAGCCCTCTCTCTCTCTCTCTCTCTCTCTCTCTCTCACACACACACACACACACACACACACACACACACACGGGCAGAACATGTTCAGAATATGTTCACATTGCCAGATAGTACGGTAGCAAGTTCAAGTTTCTTAAAGGTAAGAACTAAGTCTGCCTTTCCTCTTATTTCATAAATATATTTTAACCCAAAGGTAATGACATAGTAGGTGCTTAACAAACACTGGGCATTTAAAATACCTCTACTATAGTAAGTTTTGAAGGTGAGAAGAGAAGGTGAACATGGCCCAGTTCCTCATTTAAGCGTGATTATATTAATGCACTTTTCACAAAGAAGTCTTGACTGTCACAAGTTATAAAGAGGCACAGTTCCATAATCAGCTGGCCTGTCACCAGCCTTAATGAGTGAGAGCCAGCCTCAAGATGCTATGAGACCAAGGAAGCAGGAAGACAGACCCAAGGTTGCACAGAACAAAACTTCTTGGAAAATTACCGACAGAACTGTGGCCCTGGGCTTCAGTAAGATCAGTGGGTCCTTGAGATTTGGATCAGAAGCAAAGCACTTGTGAGGAGATCAGGACAAAGCTTACCCCCCCCCCCATGAACTTCACCCCAGAGTCCTGCACCTGCTTTCTTGCTTCTCAGTCCCATGGCACCATATTGGGCCAGTTCTCATACACTAGGACCAGTTTGTTCTCTAGTCTTTCTGGTGTCCTCATCTATAACATAAGCAATACAACAGTAGACAGTACCTACTGCTTAGAGTTCTGCTTATGGGGATTAAATAAGGTTGTACATGACACCTGGCAGACAATAAATATTTAATACATGTAACACATGGCAGTTTCTGTGACTCATTATTCTTTATGCCTTGACAGTTCTGTAGAGCACTGGCCAGGTGTTTTGTACAGCAGCATCCCCCAGTTGAGGATCTGAAATTTTTCTCATGATTTCACTAACTTTATCTAAGCCAGCATGTATCTAGTGCATCTTAAGCGAATATGTAAAGACATCAGGCACATTTCTGGCATCGACTACACCAGGGCCCAAGGCCAAAGCTCTAAATACCAATCTACTGGTTTTATTTATAGTATTCTGAAACACTATGCAAGAAAAAGCAACCAGGGTTATTCAGAGGCAATCATGGTGGTCATGACTCAAGATGGCTTCAGTCATATCAAAATGAATCTGCACCTAAAGTCACAGGGCTAGTAATCAACAGAGTTCAATTTTTACCCACATAGGGTAGCCTGACTCTGGACCTACACTATGTCAACAGGTTTTACTTGTACTAGCAGCTTACCAACCTATGTCACTTATTTCCATCTGTTCTTCAGCAAGGTCTGTGGGCACCAAGTTCAAGTGATTATGGATCCTCAATGAACAATAAATGTGGATGCTTAATAGTCTATCTCCAGACTAATAGACAGAGGCTGCCCAGAGGTTTATAATGAAAGCCTCTCCTCCATAGTCGATGGCCTGAAGTCTTCCATCTGCTGCAGGTTCTGTCCTGCCTCTGCCACCCACTGGTTCTATGACCTCAGATTGGCCTAACTTTTCATCCTGGGCAATGAGAAGTTTGCACTAAAAGTTATTTCATGGCTCTTCGGCCACAAATGGAGCCCCAAAGGGGCTAGGAGGGAGAAAAGAGAGAGAGAAAGAGGAAGAAGGAAGAGGAGGAAGAGGGAAATGAAGAAGATGAAGAAAAAGAAGAAGAGGAGGAGGAGGAGAGGAGAACAAGCTATAGCTTTCAGGGGATACCCCTTGGTGACCTACTTCTTCCAACTAGCATTGACTTTCTAAAGTTTCTCCCTCCTTTCAATAGTCCATTAAGCTATGAATCCATCAAAGAATTAGTCCATTGCTGAGATCAGGGCCCTCCCAATCTAATCATCACCTGAAGGCACCACCTCTGAATATTGCTATATTGGGAATCAAGCCTCAAAACATGAATTTCGGGGGATCATATTGGATTCAAACCAGAGCACAATGTTTGACTCTCTCTGCAGTGTTCTAAGAAGCCTATTCCATCTAGGTCACTGACACCTCCCCAACACACACACACACACACACACACACACACACACACACCTCACAACAAGGGCAGAGTCCTGACTTGGACACAGTAGGGGAAATGGTCTCAGGGAAGAGGTCTAGGGCAGGTAGTAGAGGAAACTGGCCTGTGTCTTTGTGATGGGAAAGAGGCTCTTTGACCCTCCAATCCAGGTTCTGACAATCTCCTACTGATGCTAATCTGGGGTTGCCTCACTCACTTTCAGCTCAAAGCTTTTGTATCACCCTACAGCAACATCCCAAGCCACGATCACTCACAGCCACGTCACTGGCCCTGGGGGCCGGCCTTCTGATCCCAACCCCTGCTTATGTCAGGATGGCAAGGCCAGAAGACCATCACCTTTGCTCCCTTGCTCTTCCGATAGCTCATTTACACTTCCAGTAAGAGATCTGATGTCCCCCAGTGCTAAGGGAGAAGCTCTAGCAGCTCATGACTTCATAAATTTAGGCTGCCTGCCCTCGCACTCCCCAAATACAGCTCAGGCTCCTCCCTCCAGATGTGCCCGGGGACTGTCTTGGTTACTTTTTTGTTGCTGTGACTCAATACCCGACACCCACAAACTTAGGAAAGGAAACGTTGATTTTAACTCACAGTCTTGAAGGTCACAGTCCACTCAGGGGCAGCTGGCAACAATCGAAGTGCATGGCAGAGAGAGAGGTGGAGGCATCTTCCCCGGACAAACAGGAAGACAAACTGAGACCAGCTGAGACTAGTCCCCGCCCTCCAGGAAGGCAGGTGCAGTTTATATATCCCTTCAGGTCTCTGCCTAGCAACCAGTCCCTCCTGCATCCAGGTGTGGCCAGTACACACCATTAATACTAACTTAACTGCAATCCACCCCTCCACACCAGACCCCAATCCACCAGCATCACATGGTCCATTAAAATACATGAGACTTTTGGGGGACACTCCAGATCCTAACCACAACAGGGACTCAATAGCCACATACCCTCAGGTGGGAATTTTAAAGGGGAATTGGGGTTGGAGAAGCTTGGGACAGCCCCCACACTCCCTCCAGCAGAAACACACAACTTTCCCGGATGATGCCCCCAAAACCACCACCACTCTGCACAGCAGCACTCCGAGGCCTTCTGCCCAGCAATGACTTTGTTTATAGAACTGCATTGCCCCCAACAGTGGCCATTACCTACGAATGGTTTTTTAAAATTTTACATTTATATTTAAATTAATTCAAATCTTAAAGTTCAGAATTCATTTCTTCATTGGCACAAGCCATATCTCAAGCACCCAACTTGAGGCTAGCAGCAGCTATGTTGGAGAGCACAGACAGAGAACACTGCCATCAAAGCGGAGAGTCTGACCGAGAAGCACTGTCTCATAGACCAAGCTGACTTTGTCAACAGACAGAGAAATGGAACCTGCATAATACAAATTAACCAATTACAGTTTAACAACCAAACATTCTCCCTGCTATGTGTGTGACCAAAAGATGATTGGGTTTTTATGCAGAAACAACTTCTAGCTGGACTGGATGGAGATCAGGCAAAGTAGAAGAGGCAGACAGATTATTTTCTAATGTCTCCTCCAAAGATGCATGAATAGAAAGTTGATAGGATTAATGTAAGTGAGCAAACTTGCTGGAGCGAGGAGCTTTTTAAAACTGAAAGAAAGATACTTATTTAAATGGAAAAGAGAAGAAATAACATGTTTACTTTCTACTTGGTTCTCTCAAAGAAACAAAAGAGCCTCAGTTCTAAAAACATCTTTACTGCATAAGCTTAGCAGACCAGAGCTGGGAAGGCAATGCTCAGAGAGTGGATGAGATATTTAACCTGTCTTCTCTGACAAGAAAATTAAAGACACTTGAGCAAGGCATTAAACTCAGGGAAACATAGATGGTTCCTTTGTGTGATAGCTTCTCCTACCATAGCCCCCAGCTAGAAAGAAATGGCTATACTTCCAGTTCATTCAAAACCTAACTATGCAGTGGGTAGGGGTGGAGACACTGGAGGCCTGGAGGATAAAAGAGAGGTCATATGCTAACTTTTAGGAAGTCGACACTTTCAATACAGACCAAAGGACGGGAAGGCTACAGAGCTGTGGTTCAGACCCCCAGACAGTGCCCTTTTCTCGAAAAGTGGGTGTCACTAGCAGTTGGGTAGGTTTAGCCTTCTGACTCAGTAGGTAGAGGGTGGGATCCAAATATTTGCTTCTCAATAAATTCTTGGGAGGTGCTGCAGAGGGAGCCACACTTTGAGAATCTTTTTGCTCAAGGGCAGTTCCAGACAAGGAAACCCAGGTGAGGGTGACAGTTACCACTCTCTATTTAGGGCCCTGTCTAAAGCAGCAAGGAGGAGGGGCTTCCCATGGAAGAAATGATATGCATTAATTTTGGTTGTTAAAAAGTTTACTCTGGGAAGTTGACATAGAAGGATCATAAGTTTGAGCCCATACTGGTAAATTTAAGTGACTTAGTGAGAGTTCGTTTTAAAATAAAAAATAAGAAATGCGCTGAGGGTATAACTCAGTGCAAAGTCCCTCAGTTCAATCCCCTGTACCATTTTTTTTTAAAAAAAAAGAAAATTGTATTACAACTTTTGCTGACTAATGAGATTTTGATGCCTCCTGAAGTGATCTCTGTATTCTCTCCTCTCAAGCTCAGAGAGGTGGAGTGATTTGCCCAAGATTACATAGCAAGTGCAGAGTCACAGCTCTGTTGTAGTTTTGATCTAGAGTGTCCCCTCAAACCTCATGTAGTTGGATGCTGTGGGTTACCTGTGGGTACCATGTGCTGTTGGGAAGTGGGTCATGGTTGGAAAGGATGGATGCTTGGGGCTTGGATGGATGTATACTGGCTCTACCTCCATCACTTGGCTTTATGTCAGTCATGCTATGAGCCTCTCTCCTGTTCTTCCTCCTGCCATGTGATTCTACCCTAGCCAGCTAGCTATGTGTGGACTGTGACCTTCTGAAACCGTGAGCTAAAATAAATCTTCCCTCCCTATAGTTGTAGATGTTGGATATTTTGTCCCAGCAATAAGAAAGTACCTAAGACAAACTCAAATCCAGGCTGTGACTCTCAAATCCTAGAATTCTTTCCACTAAACTACAGTTCTTCAAGTGAATGGTTTCTGGGATGATTGTACCCATTAAAACTGTTTTTCTACTCTTCCAAGAATTTCTTTGGGCTGACTGGCATACTGGCTTGCCATCAGAGCCACCCCCACAGATACAAAAAAAAAAAAAAAATGACCATGACCTCTGCCAGCACCCTCAATTCACATCAAAGAGCCTCATTTATCTCTTGCAAGCACTCAGGTAGGCACTGACAAGATACCTATTGAATCGTAATGACTCCAAGAACTAATGCAAGGTCATGGCTAACCTTAACATTCGCCACACACTAGGCACTACATGTTCTCTTTCAATCCTTACGTCAAACCTTCAAAATACACTTGGCTGATCCATGAGGAAAGTGAGATCCTTTGTGCCTAAAGTCACAAAGCCAGCAAGAAAAAGGTCAAGGATTCTAACCTGGATGAGCGGCTCCAAAATATGCCTGCCACCACTATACCACACCAGAGAAAAATAGAGTCTTATGCCATATTAATCAGGTATTCCATGCAAAGATGTTTTTGATTTCTACTTCCAGCCAAAGACTGTTGGCCTACATCATACTTCCAGGTGTGGAAGAGTAAAACTGAGTCTTAGGTCTTGGTTCCCGCCCCCAAGGTTTTACATCCTTACTTCTGTCAGGCAAACAGAGAAGCTGGTCCTTCATGGTTAATGCCCAGATCATTTTTCTTTGGAGAAAAAAAAAGGAAGGAAAAAAAATAAAGACTAATTTTTAGCAAGAAAGAAGATGCCAGAAGGTAATTGCTTTGCAAATTACTGTAAGTTATAAACGGATCAATGATTTTTTCCAAAGTTGGAATCAACTGTAATTAGCAATATGTAAATCCCAGCCTGAGTCTTTGTGGCCCACAATGAGGTGGGAGGCACCCTCAGCAGACAGGCCTGGTCAAGCAAAGGAGTTGGGTATAAGCTGAAGGAAGTGGAGGGGAGCCCAGAGCGGAAGTAGGGCCAGGCCTAAGGCCACTCCTCAGAGCTCCCCTGGCCATCAGAAGGGAGGATATCAGAGGCCTGAATGGAAATAGCTTTCCCTCCACTGTGTACACATAGATTGGCAGAAGAGTAGAAAAACTGCCAAGATTTAATTTGTGAGTGAACCCAATGTGCCTGTCACCTAAGTGAGGAATTTGGCCTGGGTGCGAGGAATAAGCACTGCATAGGAGTCCAAGGGAAACGGGCACGAGGCCTGGATCAGCACTTTCCTCAGTGCGGCCTTGCCTCGGAGGTACTGGGTTCTTTATTGTTCAAAATGAGGGTATCAGGAAGGTATTCATTAGAGTTCCTTTAATTTATTTATCAGCTCACAACAAGTACTTATTTTGCCTTCTTGAGCCAGGCTCTGTGCCAAGTACTAGGGTCAAAAACTCAATAACGTTTGTTCCCAATATCAGGAGTTCTCGGTTTGCTAAGAGGCAATTTGTAATGATACATGGTAAGTTCCCCCACTGTATCTGTGCATAGATTTGACCTAAGAGAATCAGGAAGGCTTGTTGCAGGTGGTAACCATGCACTGGGCCTGGAGGAATAATTCCATACTTCCAAATAGTTTGCCATTCATGCCACCTTGGGCCACAAGAAGGTTTGAGGTAGGCTTGTTAAGCTCTCAGGAACATGTGGTGATTTGGGATGTACTTAGCAAGTCCATACCTGAGACCCATCTCTGCAGATTCTGATCTACCAGACACTGTGACTAGGATCCTGCATTTTCACCAGTTTACTGGAGATTCTAAGTCATTTGGTCTATTCCAAGAAAGAACTATATCAACCTTTCTTGATTCAGCCCCCAGACCTTTTGCTTGCATGTTCCTTGCTGTCATTCAAGCCTCAGCCTACATCCCACCACCCACAGAGTATTTCCCTAGGCAACCTAGACAATAGTCTATCTACTCTCTAGTCACCTTACCGGGGAGGCCTTTACCGGGTGGAATCCATGCTTCCCAGTATTCTCACCTTGCCTAGTCCTGTCCCCTTTAATCAGGGCTGGTCCTGTAACTCATTTATTCTCAGGGTATAGAAGTAGAGATGCCAGGCCAGAAGAGGTCCTGTAGCTTCCATTGCTGTGCTTGGAAGCCCAGCTTCCAGAAGTCCAGCTCCCTCACTGAAGAGACTATGGGTGGAAGTCACATGGGGAAGAAAACAGCCTGCACCACATGAACAAGGGCACAGGCGAAGGAAGGGTGAGGAGAGAGGGGCAGAGACAGAGAGAGAGAGAGAGAGAGAGAGAGAGAGAGAGAGAGAGAGAGAGAGAGAGAGAGAAGTTGATCCCAGATTTCAGCCAACCCGCAAGCCAAGATGCAGCCATTCAGGTGGTGCCCAGTGAGACTAACCAACAATCACCCTACGTAGCCCAGCCTTGATGGTAGAACTGTGAGCAAGTTGAATAATCACTGCTTTAGTCCATCGGGTTTGGAGGGCTAAAAATCCAGCAACAAGTCTTATCAGTCTGTCTCGTTGTCTTCGTGCCACATACTATGTGTCCCCTACCTCTAGAAGGTAGGGTCCATGAGGGTAAGGACTATTTGCTTTTCACAGTATCCCCTGCGCTTGATCCCTGCCCCGCTCGGAACAAGATCTCTCTGCTGTTGGCTGAATGAATTCACCACCAGCTCATCCAAATACAGACCAGACCAGGAGAAAAATCTATGAAAATGTGTGAATGCCTGGCAGAACCAGCATTAGAGAGGCATGTTGATTTTTCCATTAACAAACTTCACAGTAGTAAAAGCAAACTTCAGAGGATTTTTTTAAAAATTAGCAAGTGAGAGGTTTTATGCTTGTTCAGAGGTACCATAAACAGCTGGCTTACAAGCAGCAAGTGCTGTAGTTCCCTGGGGTCACAGGAGGCAGCAGCCGAGACCAAATGCCATTGGCACCCGTGCCTGCACAGTCTCAGAGCCAACATCTGGCCTGCTGCGCTCCTGTTCACCCTGGCCACGCATGAAAAACACCCGTCCTACTCATAACACTTCCTAAAAGGAGCCTAGCTGCTACCTCCTGCCAAGCACAGCCAGCTGCTGATGCTGAGGAAGATGTTCCTCAGCTGCTTCTTTGCACAAATGGCCCCTGCAATCAAAGCTGTGTTATGCCCTCTTTGCTCTCCAGCTGATCTGTCCTTTCTCCTCTCCCATCTTGTGTTTGCAAAGGCCTCGAGGTGTTCCCTCACAGGTGGCAGCTGGCTGCTAGACCAGGGAGCACGGAAGAGTGATGCCAGCCATTCCCAAGTGCACAGAGCAGTCAAAGTGGGACATCAGAACAGGCCTAGCCAACCCCCTTCATCTCTGATACTTCTAAGTGTCTTTATCTTCTCTTTAACAAAGCCTTTCTCAGTACTTTCCTGAGGATTACATTATACACTCTATGGGAAACAGTGGTTCTCAGAAGTCGATATGCCTCAGAATCACTTGGAAGGCTTGTTAAGAGGTGTTCCCAAGCCCCGCGCCTCCAGGGCAGATGAGCATAGAGCAGGAGGTGAGCTGTAAGCAGAGCTCTGCCTCCTCAGCACACCTAACACCTCTAAGGAAGCTGCTGATCAGACAAGAGGTGGAGCTTCATTCCCTGTCCCACTCCTCCACTGCTGCTCACCATTTCAAACCTATCCTCCAACCACTTACTGTATAACAAGTAGGTCCACCCCCATGCCATCCTTGGGAGAATGGTCTCCAACTACACCTGTCCCTGGTGTCAAAAAAGGCTGGGCACTAGTGCCTTAAAATACATTCCTGGGACCTGCTAAATACCCTTAGCATTTCCTGAGGTCAGGCAGGATAGTGATGTCACTGGTCCAGGGAGCACAGTGTAAGTATTACTGATGTGAGCCAGCCTGGTGGAGCAGGTTTGCAATCTTAGCACTCTGGGACACTGAAGAGAAGATTGCAAGTTCAAGCCCACCCTGGGCAACTAACTCAGTGACTTAATGAGACCTTGTCCCAAATGAAATTATTTTTAAATGCGCTGGGGATGTAGCACAGTGCAAAGGCCTGGGTTCAATCCCCAGTACAAAAACAAAGAAAAAAAAAACTCTAATGATATAACATGACAGAAATATAAATACGATTATCTATGACATATACACAAAGAGCAGAAGTCTAGATTTTCTGGAATTGTCTCAATTTATAGCCAAGGGGGGGGGGGAAATATATATATATATATATATATATATATATATATATATATATATATATTATATAAATCATTTTAAATAGGCCCTACTATCTTCCTCAAGAGGCTGTCAGAGAAAAACAGCC
The DNA here is from genome assembly GCA_004027205.1 of Ctenodactylus gundi. Classification (NCBI taxonomy): domain Eukaryota; kingdom Metazoa; phylum Chordata; class Mammalia; order Rodentia; family Ctenodactylidae; genus Ctenodactylus; species Ctenodactylus gundi. The sequence goes on from PVKB01002322.1 coordinate 72,214, forward strand.
TTGCAGCAGAGTGATTGTAAAGGATGCAGGGAGAAAAAGATAAATATTTCACAGGCTCTGTAGTTGATGTTCTTTACAGATTCAAAAAAAGGCCAGGGAATGGGGACAGGAGCTGAGGCCTGTGTCTTCCGAATTCAACAGCCCAGCAGGGCATCACTAGCTCAAGACTCATCAGCCAGAGGAGACGTGTGTATACAGGTGGTTTATAAGACTGGAGGTGGGTCAGGGCACAGGTTTAGAGTGAACATCCATCTCTAAGATCCACAGACCACCTGCATCAGAACCACAGAACCACAGGTGCCCAGACTCACTGCAGTCCTGTGGAACCAAAATCACTGGAGGGGAGACCTAAGAATCTTTATGTAGACATGGTTCCCAGTAAGATTTATAGATACTTGAAGAGTTTTTCCCTAGTTCCATCAAGGACCCAAAGGAGCTGCAGAAAGGCAGAAATGCAGAGTTAATTGTGGGAAGATGTTTATCAGGACAACTGAACCTGAATGTAGTGCCCCTGAACCGTGCACTTAGCAAATGGTTAAAATGGTAAATTTTACATTCTGTATATTTTATCATAAGAAAAAGTTAAGACGTTTCAAAGAAGCAAAAGTAGAATGGATCAGATAAACTGTCTGATAAATTTTAAGTTACCTTAACAAAGTTGTCATCATGTATTAGGCGTTGCGTAATTTGGGGACACAGAACCCATGGAGGAGAAAGAGTTTGCATATCCTCTGCTCAGTGAATGGGGGTCTGATTCTAGTAGCAAACACTCCCTTTCGAGGCAAAATATCCTTAGAATAAATAGGAACAATATTCCCTATGGATATCAGTTCCCTTTGTTCCTGTTCTGGGATCCCAGGCAGCATTGTGCTTCTTAAGCAGCCCTCTAACTTTCCGGAGGCATTTGCCTGTGGCTGGCCTTCAACATTCTGCTGGACAGACCTTCTGCTGTAAGTTCCACATCCTCAGCACACCTCATTGCCCTGGGAGCAGAGTCCTGATTGGCCATAACAAACTCATTCCCTAGAACCTCTAGCTTGCCCAGTGGAAAGCTGAAGTTTAAAACCTACCAAGCTGAGGATACAAATGACCCCCAAGAGGAACACAAACTTCAGAAATCCTCCCCTCAGAAGTGAATTGCCAATAATAACCCCCACCCTCACCCTCTTTTCCATCCCTCACACATCAGTTTACAATGAAAACGCGGCCAGCTCTGGAAAACACACTCATCTTGCCCAGGATTTGAAGAAGCATCAACTGCCTAGGCTTTCCAAGCTGGGCAGAGGAATCTGCAAAGTCCCACTGTGGTCTCACCCCCTCAGCAAAATCTTGGCTGAAGTCTCCCAGCACCCCTGATCCTTTCTTCTGCATGTCTGTAGAACCAGAATCAAGGACTTGGCATTGAATTGTGTATGGTCTCGTGTCTTCTTCTGGCATAAATAGTGTTATTGGGTAGAAGATGCATGGGTTTAGCAGCCAGAGAAATTTTGACAGTATTTCTCCCACTTTCTGGGTGGAGGAATGTTTCACACTAAGCTGAGCCTGCACCGGTGCTTGAAAAATTTAAGAGACCTGGTCACAATAATAGAATGAGGAAGACGGGTTAATGACAGCAAGAGTGAACACATGCCCAAGCTTCCAAGGGTACAAACTCTTCCCCAGAGCTGTTCCCACCTTTTCCTGTATTCTAAAGTCTGAAGAATAGCTTCTGATAGCCAGAGATCTGAGCATGAGACTCAAGCGTTTAGTCTTTGAAGGCTCCCCCAGCTGCTTCCCTAAAGTCAACAACACCGTCCTGGGTTCAATACATGTACAAGAAGGACTTAATAAATTGATCAAGATGTAGGGTTCCATGATCAATATGACTGACAGGAACGGCCTATGCCTTATTAGGTATCATTATTATTAGGTTCCATTTTTAATATGAAGAAAATCCTATAAGAATATTCGGTACATCCTGATGGAGATTAGCTGAGCTGTAAAGGCTTGGTCTTTAGGCCAACCATCCCAACAATGCGTCACATTTGATTGCAGAGTCTCCTCACATACGGAGGCTCCTTATTAGGGACATGATCTTCTTCTCCAGTGCATATTTCATAGCAGCAGTGAAAATTAAAGGGACCAGGAAAGACTTTGGGAGGAAGAGCTGAAAAGGCTCAGATTCAGAGCAACAGTTTGAGTTATCACTCCATTCCCCCTAAGTAAGCCTCGATATTGATGAAAATCTTTGTTCTCAGTCATCTTAAGCTTAACCCAGGAAGAGCAACTAACACCATGAGCAGAGCCCATACCCATGTCCCTCATGCCCACGTAGGCTTGCACTCAGTGTCCACATCCCGACGAGTACTCACGCACCTGGACCATGAAGCGCCACTGTGGGCTGTGTTATTGACAAGGATAGAGTTAAAGATCATCCTTGTTTCTCCCCAACAGATGCCATGTGGGAAAGTGCTGGCCTGGCAGGGCCCTGCAGCTTCAGCAATCAGGCACGGAAGGCCAATTAGTCCGTCTGAGATCCATGTGGGAAACGCTGACAAACGCAATGTGCAGCAAGTGCCTGGTCCCATGGGGAGAGCTGGAACCACTTAAGGCAGAGGAACGGCAGGGCAGGGCAGGGGAAGGGCAAACAGGTGTCCTCCAAAGAGCCCTTACTGAGTGACCTCTTCAGCCTTTATTCCAGACGTGACTTTATAGCTACTTTGAAGGCACCTTATCAAGCACGAGTCACTGGGCTGGTGTTTTCTCAGATGCCTGTGCTTCTGATGAGGATGGGGTGAGTGGTGGTGACTGGCAGCTGAGATGCCAAGGACCACAGGCTCTCCAAGGGTGCACACGGTGCAACTGCATCCTAGAATGTCAATTCTCTGGCCAAAAGATATGGAAGAGAGCATTTTTTTATCAAAACAAGCAGGGGCGTATGATGAATGAAATGCTAACTCTGCAGGTATGTTTAACACACAGCAGGAAGCTTTAGCACTCAAGGGACCCTACCAGACCCCCTGAGGCATGTGGTTAGTGTTGTCTGGAGCTACAGGCACATCACTGAATAAGTAGAACATAATTTTGCTCTTTATCTTACAACTCTAAGAGTTAGATTTCAGTTAGATCTCTTTCTAAAACAAGCAAACAAAAATGTTTAATGACCTGTTCAAGGCAACCCTGAGAAAGAACCACAACTGAGGCCAACACCCTGAGAGTGCAGCTGAGAGAACTTAAATCCCTGTTTATATGACCCAGAGATACCACAAGAAATGAGCATTCGTTGAAGTTGTAGTGGCACTCCCACCGTGCTTGCTGCAGCACTGTTGACTATAGCCAAGATAAATTATCAACCAAAATGCCCACCAGTGGATGAGCAGATGAAGAAAATATGGTATGTATGTACACTAGGATACTATTCTGTCTTAAAAAAGAAAATCCCATAGTTTTCAGAAACATGGGGGGATGTGGAGAACACAATATTATGTGAAATTATTTGATCACAGGAAAACAAACATGACCTACATGCTGTCACCTATTTGTAGATTAAAACGGTTGAGCTCACAGAAGTAGGGAGTGGTGATTCCCAGCAGATGAGGTGGGGCAAGGAAAGATCAGGGAGGTGCTGGTCAAGAGGTAGCAAACTTCAGGTCAACAAGATGAGTAAGTTTAAGACATCCATTGCACATGGCAACTACAGCTAAAAGCAATGCATATGTAACAATTATGTGTAGTACTTGAAATCAGAGCAGATGTTAAGTGTTCTCACTACACGCACAAAAAAATTGTATCTGAGATAGTGAAAATCTTAACTAGCTTTATTTAGTCATCCCCCATTGTATACATGTATCAAAACATCATGTTGTATACCATAATTATGTGCAATTTTAAAAATTAGGACACTTTGAAAAGTAAATTGAAAAAAATCACTGGTCAGACTAGAAGGAGGATACTCAGTCTTCTCAATAATTTCTCAGGTTGTCCTCAGAACACAGAAGGTTTCTTTGTGGATGAAAGAGATCAGTGGTCGGAAAAAGGCACTGACCAGGCCCAGAAAATACCAGATCATTCTCCACCCTGACAGTATCCCAAGAGTGAGCTGACCCCATGAACAGAGCATAAGGAAGTGCTGAGAGAATCGAACAAGAATTATCCTTTCCCTTGGAGATCAGTGTAGTAGACACTGAGTTGTGCAGAGAATAAATGTTTCTTAATCTTTCGTTTCTTGTAATACACCTTCCTTTTGATATGTTGTGACTCAGGAGATCACAGAAGCACACCAGGTGTGAAAATCTGATTTAGATTTAATAAATATATTCACACGTTTTCTGGACCTTGGTGGGAACATTAAATTACAGTGATTTCCAAGTGTTTCTGAAGATTAAAATACATAAAGCTTGAATGAGTTTTTATTTCATTGGCATATCTTTATTTCACTGATTTCCTCTCACGTCTTCCAAATTGAAAGATATACGGTTGGCAGTGAAATGAAGGTCTGGAGGCTGCCCAGTGAAGAGATTCTCAGGAGTGGCAAAGACACAGCAATGGCCGCCTCCTGGAGTTCCTGGATCTTCCTGCATGGGCTGCCCTGTCTAAAGCCTCTCAGAGGAGCAGGAAGCACATCTACCCATTCAACAAATAACTACTGCATGCAGCTGTTCTAGGCGCTGAGGATACCACAGTGACCACAACAGTCAACGGTCTCAGGAGCAACTGCACGGGTGAACTTCTTGACATTCTCCAACCGTGGCGGCCGGCCGCAACGCAGTAGCAGCAGCTGGGCCTAATGTGCGGATTAGCTTACTTTCCCTTATCTTCACTTTACCTCCACAAGCTTACTTTCCTAGCCTGGATCTGGGCGTAACTAGCCACTGTGTTGTGGTGATGGTGACTAACTTATTTCCAGTGTGTAATACAGGAGATACAGCATAGCACTGTAATAATGGCATGGGCTTCAGGTTACAGGCCTGAGTTTAAGAATGTGTTCTTGAAGTCGGACATTCCTTGAACTGCAGAGTATATAAGAATAGGAATGAACAAAAAGACTCTCAGAACAATGACTGGTATCTAAGAGCATTTCATAAATAATTAGTTTCTATCATGAATCACAGTAAAAGCAAGGAGGTATAGAACAGATGACTCGCGAAGGGCACCGAGTGAGTGTCCAACGTGAACTCTGGGACCTTCCGCCCATCTTCCTGTGCCCAGCTGGTGACACAGAGCTGGGAACGCTCTGAATGATGGTGAGTATGTGCATTGACTTCTGATTGCACTACAAACCAAAGAAAAAGGCAATGTGGAGCTTCCTGTGGCTTTTGCATCAAACCAAAGAAATGTACCAGAGATGCGCCAAATGGTGTGTGTACACTGTCCTGGTCTGAGTTGCCGAGGCACACGAGGCCAAATGTAGGGGGCGTTGCTACAATTTTATCTTTCTCAATATTCCAAACTATGATCTTTATTTTTCTCTTGAATGAGGCAAGGGAAGTACCTCACCCTCCATGATACACATACACACATACACACACACACACACACACACACACACACACAATGAAGGAGAGGGATGCTACAAATTGTGACAACTAAAAAAAAGAGAGAGACTTGTCCTGCTATTTTTCAAATAGAAACGGGACCAACTCCACTAAATGAAGATACAAAATAAAAAGCTCAGCCCTGGCATGCACACCTAGAAGGAAGGAAGAGACGCCGCCCATCGCAGTTCCCATGACTGCCTCCCCTGCCCCTCTGCGCACCCACAGACCCTGCTGGCCTTCTGTGGGGAGAAGGGAGTGTTCTTACAAAGAAGCAGCAAAGGACCCAGGGCAGGAGCTTGGGGAAGCAGATGTCTCGACTCCTCCCTGGGCTCCTTAATGCTGCTCTCAGCTTAATTAGCCAACTGTGCCGCCTCACATCTGCATGGAATTCTGGAGGGCTGAGCAGACACCCATGGGCCCAAAGGTGCCTCTGTACCCTCTCTGCCCTCCAGCTCTGTAGGAGCCTCAGAGACTTGTGCTGGAGCCGACATCTGGAAGGACTACAAGGGCAGGACCCACAGAAGCAGAAAGAAGGGGCCTTACTCCCCAGAGTCCAGCTTCCGTCAGAAGAGTAGTAGCATGGTAGGGGTGAGGGAGGAGAGTGTGGGAAGAGGGGTTGAAGGGTGAGAGGGAGACAGCCTGGATGAACTCAGTAAGTGGAGACACTGGGGAAAGTTCCTGAGCATGTATGTATGTATGTATGCGTGTGTATGTATATATATATATATATATATATATATATATATATATATATATATATATATATATATATATATATATATATATATATATATATATATTTGTGTGCGTGTGTGTGTGTGTGTATGGTGGTCCCCGACCTTGCCCAGTGTTTTGGTACCACTGAAAGACTCAACTGCCTTCATTCTAGATCAGCTGTTCACCTTAGGAAAACAAAGTAGCCTCTCTGGGCCTTATTTCCCTCATCTGTAAAATTGAGAAATATTTTGCTTCCAGTGATAGGGTTGTGATAAGAACTATGACATAATGCCTGTAAGAGACCACTCCCGAAGAACCTTACAAAGTCGTTGCACCTAGTTATGATTACCAGGTATGCAAGTATTAATACAAAGAATTTTATGCAAGTCAGAACTCCTAACTTTTAAGTCAATTTTCTCAAACTCCTTACATCTCTGTTCATTGATTAAGAAAAACACTTAAGAATAAATAGCTACTCTGAATTTAATAAATCTTTTAAACAAATTTGTATCTTTGAGACATTTTAAATCTAAATAAATCAAAATCTAAGTATCTAAACGTGTAAGTGATCTAATGATCTAAATAAAATATAATAATCTAAATATTGAAATTTAAATAAGTCAAATCTATTCAATCTTTTAATACATGTGTAATTTTAAATAAATTTTATTTCCCAAGCACAAAGAACAGTTCTATAGATTTAAAATGTCAGTGCACGTGTGGGAAAGCCACCGAGCCTAGTCAGCCTCCCTATCTGCTATGTGCACATGGATTTGGGAACACATCACAATAGCTCCAGGGTCTCTTGGCTTCATGGGCACAGGTTGGGAAGCCAGCATGGCCACAAGCCCATCACCAAATGTCAGCTGCATCAGCCAGGCACAGCTGACCTGGGTCCACAGATCAGCACCTCAATGCATGATCAGAGATGAAAATCCAAGTGCACCCACGCCCGCAATCCTAGATGGGTGAAAACTCTCCTCATTTTAATGCCAGGAAGTTAATGTATTTTGATGGCAATCTGTCTAAAATATTTTACAATTTTTCCTTATCTTCCTAAGAGCACTTAGAATATAATTGAATATTTCATCATCAAACCAGGATCATCAAAATTCAAATTTAATTACCAGGCTGAACTGCCACATATAGTATTGCACTCACAGGCTAAAGTGTGCTGGGATTTTTGCCCTTGCAGTAAACACTTGAATGTTGGGTGGGTGGGTGGGTGAGCGGGTGTGTGTGTGGGGGGGGGGGGGTGTGGGTGTTCTCTAACTACTCTAACTACTCTGGACACTCTTGTCACTTTCCTCCAACATCCCTCCCCTTTCCCTTTGCTAAGAAGCTACTGCTCCGTATTACACACTAACTGGCTATGCAAGGGACCTGCTGGATCACCCACCAGACACAGGCATTTTTTTAGCTAATAGTAATAGCTGTCATTTACTGAGTATCTTCTCAGGCTCAGGTCCTATTTTTTAAGCACGTTATGAACCCTACCTTATTTAATCATCACAATTACCCTCCCAGGATGGGTAACACTACCCTTCTTTTCACTTTGGAAATCCGGGGATGACATATTGAAAAACACATCCAAGGTCACACCAAAAGATTGGGCAGTGATTGGCTCCAGCTCAGCAAGCCCCTCCCGTCCCACGACAGGTCTGTTGCACCCAGAGACCCACCTACAAGGGTACTTCTAGGTTTGTTCACCTCTTTCATTCACTCACTCTTTCATTCATCAAACATTGCTCATGGGCAGATGACACAGTTCAAGTCTTTGAGAAGCTTTTCATCTAAATGGAGAACCCAAATCAAATACACAAAACTGTACACCTAGCTGTATGTGTTAGCTTGCGTTGGACACTCTAACAGACTGCCAACAACTGTGTCATTTAAACAACCAAAACTTATCATCTCAAAATTCTAAAGGCTAAAGTTGGAGATCAGGATGTCAGCAGGGTCAGTTTGCTGAAGCCTGCATGAGGGTCATCTGTTTCACACCCGCCTCTCAAGCTTCCGGTCCCTTATATAGCCAGTTGCTGACAATCTTTGGTATTTCTTGGCTTTTTGAACACACCACCTTGAACACTTCCCATGGTATTTTTCCCTGACATTGTTTTTAGGTCAAAGAAGGACTCCAGCAGAACCCAAACCATGACCAGCAGCAAGAGAATTCAGAGTGAAAATTCATTGCCCCATGACACTCTGCCTGGGCAGCAAGGCCAGATGTGAGGCACCACCGTGGCCCCTTGCCCAGTGGGAATTGCAGGCAGAAGGAAGGAGGGCTGAAGGGGCAAGGGCATAAAGAGGGTATTTTTAAAAGGAGGTAAAAGGCTAGTTACAGGGTGAACAGAGTTTGTATGTAATAGGGATGGATTAGCCAGCATGAGGTTGGGAATTAGGCTGTTTCGCTGGCATACAGGTCAGGATTAGGGCAGAAGAAGGCAAAGTGGAGCTGCTTGATAGTTTGGGAGAGCAGGTGCGTGGGCTAGGGGATAGGAGAGACAGATCCCCATTGGGGGTCATCAGTGGGCCAATTGCTGGAATTAACAAAGTTGTTATGTAGGGGCCTGTGAAAGTTGTTGAAGCTGGTCACAGTTGTTAATGCTGAGAAGGTTACCAGGGCCACAAAGAAATGGGAGAATATCTATGTGTAAGCCAAGTCATTCGTATAAAGAGAGTCAGGCTCCGAGTGTGGAAATGGCTGAGGTTGGCACAGGAGTTACAGCATAGGAACCTCACACATGTCTGTCTCTTGTGTCCAAATCCCCCTTTTTCAAAAGACAACATCACTGGATTAAGACTCTCCCTAATGGCTTTATCTTAACTTGATCATCCGCAAAGATTCTATTTCAAAGTAGCCATATTCACAGAACTGGGGTGTTTATGTGTGTGCAGGGAAAGGGAGGTGTTTTAGCTACTTTTTTGTCTGTGACTCAATATCTGACATATACAACTAGGGAGGAAAGATTTATTTTATCTTACTGTTTCAGAAGGTCACAGTCCGTTCACAGGTGGGCAGCCAGAAAATGATGGGAGCACATGACAGGGCTTGAGAAGGGGGCAGGGCCAGAGCTAGAGATTCAGTGGCAAAGATCATCACAATATGGTAGTACAGAGAGAGATTGGGAGGAAGGGTGTAATCACTACACACCCCTCCAGGTCAAGCCCCAAGCACCCACCCCTTCTAGCCTACCCTAGACAGTATCCATAGGAACAGGAGGCTTTGGGGGTTTCTCCAGATCTAAACCATAACAGGAGGGGAACATGATTGAACCCATAACATTGTGAGAGGCAGGAAATGAGCAGGGCTAATGCCAGAGCATGGAGCATTCAGAACTTCAAGGTACTCGTGTCTCATGCCTTCTTTTTGAACCTCACAGTTCCAGATCCATGGTAGATCTTTCATATATGTATATTAGCCCTACGGATGATATAATAAGAAAAAAATTGCAAATGACAGAGTTTCAGAGCAACAAGCAGAAAACTAAAGTGCAAGTTAGGAGTTGGCCAGCCAGATAAAGTCTACAGATATTTGAGCTGTGTTTATGATTTTAAAGTAACAATATGAAATGGGAATGATGCCTGGACCTACACTTATTCTACAGCCCTGCAAAACTAAGTAAATGAGTGAAAGTATGAGTTAGCCCATAATTAAAGACTGGGCAAGTTCATTTTACAAATGTGAGTACCACCCTCTCTTAAAAAAAATCACTTCCATTTTGATAACAATCACCCAGGAAGAAGCCTTCCAGTTAGGTAGAGCCTGTAACAGCCCACTGCTCTCTGCTGGCTCCCTGGCCTAATGCTGTGTATTAACATCTGTTAATATCAAGTTTGTGATGTAAATTTACCCACCCCAGATTACTTAATTTATTTGTGTTGTATGTTATTGTGGTTTGGCTCTGAAATGTCCCCCAAAGTCTCATGTATTTTAATGTTACAGATTGTCTGTGGAACCATGTGCTGTTGGTGGACTGGGGTCTAGTTTGGAAGGGTGGATTACAGTTAAGTTAGGATTACAGGCATGTGAGTTCGGATTAAAGGTGTGTAAGTTAGGATTAATGGTGTGTAGTGGCCACACCTTCCACACCTAGATGCATGAGGGGCTAGTCACTGGGAGGAGACCTGGAAGGATATATAAGCTGCATCCTACCTTCCTTGGAGGACTGGGACTTAGACTAGCCTCAACTTGCCTTGACTTGCCTTCCTGTTTGTGATGTCCTGAGAAGCTGCCTCCACCTCTGCCTCTGCCACGTACTTCGATTGCTGCTGGCCGCCCTGAACAGATTGTGACCTTCTGAAAATGTGAGCTAAAATAAACCTTTCCTCCCCTAAACTTGTGGGTATCAAGTATTGAGTTACAGCAACTAAAAGTAACTAAGACATATGTCCAGCCGCCTTAGGATATTTGTATCTCTAATCACCTGCATTCAAAGAACTAAAGTAATTGATGCCTCAGTACTTATAATGCTTATAATACTTATAACACTGACTTTTGTCAGTGTTTTAAATATATGAATTCATTTGTTCCTGAAAACATTGCTAAAAAGTAGAAGACATTATTTTTTTTCTAATCAATGAGAGAAACAAGGTACAAGGAGATAATAATACACTGAGCATCTCACAGCCAAGGTGCAGCACAGCGAGGAATAAAACCCAGGCATACCACCTCTACACTCTGCGTTCTTCTGCACAAGATTAGCAGCCTGGAGGGAGAGCTCGCCAAGAGCAGAAAAGGACACATGCACTGTAGGGCTGAGGACAAAAATATAGATGCTATTCAAGCCATCAGTTCATGAGTTCACTATATCAGTGTAGTGCTAAATTGCTCTAGACAGATCAACAGAGATAGAAATGGCTCTAGAGAAGCTTGCTACCCAACTGCAATGGCTGACATTTGTCAAGTGCTTAACCCACTCACAAATCATATGTTATTTCCACTTTACAGATGAGAAAAACAGAGACTCAAGGAGGAACAGGTCCAAGGTCACACTGGTAATGGGAACTGGGATATATTCACCTCAGATGTCTGCGCCAGCTGAGAAGTCATCATTCTGGTCTGACACAGAGACCTGTCAGAAATGTGAGGAGCACTCTCCCACCCACCCCATGCTAAAGGAATCTGAGCCAAAGGAGATACACTTGGTTCACTGGTTTCATCATACCTATCTTCAACTCTCTTGGGTCTTCCTGGGAGAAAAAAGAAAAATCTTAGGCTTCAGCCCTGTCTCCCACCAGCGCAAGACTGGGCACAGTAAAGGGCAGGGGACCAGGGGACACAGGCTTCTCAGCAGCATCGGTCACACAGGGAAATGTCTCCTCCAAACCTCCAAGATAATCAATGGTTTCTCCAATGCATCTGATTCTCCTGGGCTTGACTGTCTGGACTTGCCTTGGAACACGTGTCCAACCTGCTCAGTCTCCACTCACAATGTCCCATCATCTCCAGGGTCAGAAGCAAGCATGACAGACTACGACCTTTGGAAAGATTATGTCAATGTGAAGCAATCAGGAAACACTCCTGGATTAGGGTTTAGGTACCACGCCTAGATTAGGCAAGTGAGAACCAGCCTGGATTAGAGTGTGAGTGATTTGTGGACCAGCAATTGAGAAAATAACACCCACCCAGACATGGGAAGCCCAACTGGTAACTCGAACTATATAAAACGAAGGAGGAAGAAAGATTGTTACAGCATTTTCCTCTGGGAAAGCTCACGCCTTCACAATTGTCTATGGACGCCGACTTGCTACATGCCCCAGATTTTCATCGAAGATTCACTCCAGTCTCAATTTGCACTTGTCTGCCCATCGCCAATCTTCAGTTACTGATCTTCAGTTTCTGGTCTTCACCAGTGTTCTTCCAACAACTGATATCCACAGCAGACTCTCACCAGCTGTCCTGCATTCCGGGAAGGGTGTTCTACCTCGCAGTGGAGCAGCGATGGACCCTCCTGCCCTGGCACGTGCAGGCCACCATCTTAGACTACCTCTGTTCTGAGACTTGTAAGCCTTCCAAATAGATCTTTTTTGTTATAATTTCTGTAAACTCTGCCTTTTGTAGGTACCTAAACTAATACACAGACTTCCCAAGGAAACTCCCTGCGATTCTAGATTTTTGTGAAGGAATTATTGTGTACTTTTTGAAGCTCTTCTGAAGCTCTGAGCTTGGCGTCATATTGAAGTTTTTTAAACCCACAATCATTATCAGTTACCCATCTCTTACCCCCTCTGGTGGGAATCAACAGTGAAGTGGAGGTGGTGAGGTGGTCTTCGCCAATGTCTCAGGACACACTCATGCTCCGTTTTTCTCACATACAATAACCTTCATCAGTGTAATAGGACCCACCCAGAGTCCAGCAGGGAGGAGTGATCACAGTCACAGACGATGGATTCAGATCCATGGCAGGTGCTCCCTAAACGGAGCTCTTCCTCCTTTTCCTCTGGCCCGCCTTCCCCCCCGCGCCCCCCCCCACCCCACACACAAAAAAAAAAAACCTAGAAATCCTGAAATGGTTCTGATCACTGATCATAATGACGAACCAATTAAAGGGTGCCAACTTGTAAATCCATATTTAAGTGGTTTCCTTACAATGCCTCCAGGTTTGGGAAAATCACAGGCCCAGAAGTTCATTGATTTGCACAGGAATATAATTAGCTCAGATTCAGAATGTTTTTTTTTTAAACTAGTGATTTCCAGTCCTCACTACATATTGAAATTATCCAAAGAGCATCTTAATGAAGGACTTGCCAAAGCTCCACTCACTAGTATTCTTATTAATCGATGTGATGGTGTCACTAGCATTTTAAAACATGAAATGCAGAGGACTGCCAAGCCCCGTGGCACAGAACTGTAATCCAGCACTGGGGAGACTGCAGCAGAGAAATGGAAAATTGAAGCCCAGTCTGGGCAGTTCAACGACTTAGCAGACGCAGTCTCAAAATCAAAAATGAAAACAAACTGGAGATGTAGTTCAGTGTAAATACACTGCACTTGATTCCAAACACTGTAAGGAAAAAATAAATACTTTCAAAAATGCCGAAGTCATTCTCCCAGCACCTTTTCTGCCATCCCAGGTGCCTCTCTGTCCTTGCACTAAGCCTCTCCATGCAAGCCCCTTTCTGCCCTTGGAGGACCATGGTGTATCTCTGTTTTGTCAGTTGTGAGTTTTGCTTTGCTTTTCACTGTGGGCGTGCAGTGCTGTCTCCCTGCCCACAGAGTTGATGATCGGTGTGTGATGGTCACTTTCCCAGTTTGTGTGACACACTATTCATTCACTGTCCTGGGTGTTCTCAATCATCACAGCGACACAACTGTTGCAGTTTCAGCGGTCGGCTTCAAAACTGTCCCAAGTTCTTCATCACTGACATCATATGTTTCCAAAAGAGATTAGAACAGTTCAATTCCAGCTTGAGATATGACCCTGATGGCTCCTGTTCTTGGCAGATTAGAAACCCAACTCTATTCTCTTGTCCTATCTGCCCTCCCAAGATTTGGGGGCGGGGGGGGGGGGGGGGGGGAGCAGTGTTCCATGCACGGGATATTCCTTGGCTTTGGTACATATTGTGATTTTAAAAAGTAAACCAAAATTTTTAAGATGTTTAAATATTTATAGCAGAAGCATTTAAGTCCAAGCATTGAAAAGGAAAACCCTCAGGATATACTAGATTTATTAAGAAAATAACATTTATGTGTCTGGGTGACTTCGCCTTTGCTATTAAACATTTTTACCTAATTTTAGCTGTAGTAATACTATTTCACTAAAACAAAAGCAAGCCCGAAACATTTTTGGGCCACTCTGTCCACAGCGATTCAACCAATGATAGCCATCTGACATGGAATCTGAAATGGAAACTTGAATATTCAGCCACACCAGAAAGAAGATCAGGCAAAATATTAACACATAGAGATGACCTAAGTTGTGGTAATGGCGGACCACCAATGCAGCCTCCACCAGGCCCCTGGGAGGAACAGGACTCCCGCTCTTTCTTGCAGCCTAAACATCCAGGTTTTGTTTGCATTTCTGCAGGTACATACTCATCCTATATTAACCTAACTCTCAGTACTTCTATTCCCAGCAAATATGTGATCTCTATGTAAATTGATACTGCTTTAAAAAAAATAAAATGTACCCTCTTTCCTCCCCCCCCCACCCCCCCAAAAAAATCAGAGACTGAGTGTAGAGGGACTGCCAAGCAGCTAGGAGTGAGTTGCCTCCTCACATCTGGGCTACAGAAAGCCTGGAGATGTGGAGGTGGTGGGCCTGTCCCATCTGCTTGTGAAGGAAAGGGACTGGGATTAGAGCAAGAAGCCTGGCTTGGACTCAGCAAGAAAGGGCAGGAAGAGGAAAGAGTCCGCGTCTGCTCCATGTTTGCTCAACACTGGCTGCCAGCTCTCTAGCTACCACTGAGGCCAGCTAGGCTGTTTTCCAAGCTGGGCATGCCTTCCTAAGGCCTGAGAAAGGGAAAGAAGTCACAACCAGCTGGCTGACACCTTCTCCACGCCAAGAAAACTATGGTTCATGGCAAAGGTGGGCTCATCTAAGGATAGTCATCAATAATGGAAAACTGTGAAAGGCATGAGAATGGCACAGGATCCAAAACAGAACAACTTTTAGAAGTTGTATGTATCTGCACACAGTGTGTGAGGTTCCTGTGTGCCCAGGCACTGATTTGCTACCTACTGTGCATCTGGCAACAAGCAGCTTCACTTTTCTGAGCCTTCATTACAAAAGAAAAAGATAATAACATCTACGGCATATAGTCATCCTGAGTTATATGACCTACTGTGTAACGCCTGGTGTACAGGAAGCATGCAATATGCAAAAGCTGTTTTTTAAAAATTAAGTTGGCTTTTCTCCTGCCTCCCACTGCCAATAATGCTAAAAGGAAAGAAGGTCAAGAGGAGGCGGGGGGGGGGGGGGGGGGGGGGGGGAATCCTGGCCCTGCTATCTTGAAGAAACAGGAAGTAAATGGTAGCAAGTTCCCTATTTGAGAAAAGGTCTAAGAATTCTGGCATTGCACGGAACATTCATCCCAGAAGGGACTTCACCATCTTTGCCAAACAGCCTGGCTACCTCCAGCTGAAAGCCAGAAAGGGCCTTTTCTCTACAAGCAGATAAAAGTGCCTCCCGTGATGAACCAGTTCACTTAGACCTTGAACTCCAGACAACTACTCAGCTGCTTAAGTTGATCCACGAGTGTAGACCAGCAAGAGAAGAATCAGGCACAATTTGCCCTAACTGAAAAGAAACCTACCAGCAAAAAAGATGTCCCCCTGAAAGACCACTTGTCCTTTGAGCAGCGGTTAATATTGTTACTGCCATGGTAACAAGGTTCAGCTGGTGATGACTGCGTGCGATCCCTCAAGCCAACCATCATGTGCCTGCTCTATGTCATAAGACAGGACCAAGGACCACAATAGGCAGGGACGTCTGGCCCACAGGAGGCCTACAATATTACCGACTTCACACAAGCTAACTCAGAATACAAGGAGCCTGGCTAAGCCTGTGGGAATTATTAGGACTAATTATAGCAGCTGTGTGACGACAGCTGCTGTCACCAGGGAGGTGACATCCTGGGTCCAGTCTGTGGCTCTCATCACCTGGAAAAGGCATAAGCTAATGAACTCACCACCAACTTGGCTTATATATACACTGTTGAGTTCTCCATACATGAATATAATAAAAACTCTGCTTTCTTTATCTAGTGTCCCCTGGGCATACTGGGGAAAAATATTAGTTGGGCACAGGAAGTCCTTGTCAAAGAACAAGATTGTCCTCCTGGCATCTTGCTGGCTGGGTGATTCTGAAAATTCCACCAACACATTCAACATAGTCCTTCCCTCTAAAACCAGAAACCCCCACAGCCTTCCCTGAACAATATCTTTGCCTTTGCAGAAAAGTTGCAGAAAGACAGGGTCAGAGAGGAAGCACTAGGGAATAGGTATGACGTCAGCATCATACCCTGCCTCCTTTTGTGATTGGAATATAAAACAGCCCCCAAATCTTGTGTACTTAAAAGGTGATTAGATCCTGGTGGCACTGCAGCCCTCAGTGGCTATGTCTACCCATAGCTGAGTGTGCTATTAAGAGGTGGGGCCCAGTGGGAGGTGGATCTCGGCTGCGACCTGGAAGAGTTATGTCCTCCTCCCTCCTCGGCTGTCTGGCTGCCACAGATGAGCGGTTGTACTCCACCGTGTGCTGCCACATGAGCTTCTACAGTGGTGCAGCAAACTTTGGAACAAACCCACCAGAAACAAAGTCAAATAAACCTTTCCTCCTTCAAGTTATGAGTACTGAGTATCCCAGAAATAGGAAGATGACTACTAGATCTCCACAGGATCATCCCAGTCACCCCATCCAAACTAGCCCACATGCCTCGGGCAAAGGCTGCACTCAGTACACAGAAAAACCTAAACTCCAGCTATGCAGGAACTCATGTCTCACCAATTCCAGGGTTCTAGTTTTATTTAATAGAGCAGGTATTTAAGCATCAGATTTAACCTCTTAAAATGTACATATTTCTGTCCATCTAGAAAAGTCAGAAATCAGGCCACTTGGGCCCTCTTTCCTCCTTGTCGACAATAGTAGCAGTGACCTCTTCCTGTTGAATTACACGGGCTTCAGTTTGCCATAGACCTCACCGTTCCCCATTACCTAAAGCCTGGCTGGGTTCTCTCAGTTACACTGCTTGCCTGTCCCGTAGTATCTGCAAATCTAGTCTCAAGTCATTGACTAACTATATTGCCAAACTCCAATCCTCCATCAAAGCTTAATTTCACAAGACAATCAGTGAGTATCCTGTGGGTTCCCCTAGGGTCCTATAAGGTCCCTGAATAATGACCCAAGAAAAGGCAGGATGGTTTTGCTGACTACACTTCTTTCCCTTGCCTAGAGAAAAAAAAGAGGACTAGGCTGGGAATGTGTCCTCTGTAATATGTGAAATCATGGACCCTGGTACCCATCTGGACTTGAATGTTCTGTAGATTGGAAGAATGGGAGGAACTGGTCCAGAGGCTTGCTTTGATGCTATAAGGACAAATCAGTCTATGAGGTTTGGATAGATATAGAATTGCATATTAATTCTAGGGGGTGTAGTCCTTGCTCAGAGTAAGCCATGCTCTGGATTCCCACTAAAGACAGGCTGAGCTGAAACTCCCAATCTCTGGAGTTTAGCATTAACTGGGAGGAGCCAGAAACCTTTGTTCTTGCTTCCAGGGTGGTTCATCTGCAACCCGAAGTTGCAAAATAGGTGGGTATCAGAAAAAGTAGAGTCAAAGTCAGGGCCAGGAAAGCTGTAAAAACATGAAGCAGAGAAGTAAAAACATTAAAAGGAAGAGGCACAGGGAAGATAAAAGTGGTGATGATACAGAAGCACTCACTGAAAAGCTGCATAATTTTGAACTGAAAAAAAAAATCCTGGGAGGACTAAAAACACTAAAAGGTTGACCAATTCATGGGATGACTTATTCCAGTGCCCCAGGCTCCTGGAGGCATTTTATCCTGGCTCCTCCTGCCCAGGGAGAAAGAGCTATCTCTGCCCACCCACTGGCCCTAGCCCTCTTCTCTCTCTCCCTCCCACCCGACTGCTTCCAAATGAGACCTCGGTTCTGTAAGCTGTTTTATTAGATTGCATCTAATGTAAAATGTTCCACTAGAATAATTTTGTTTTCATTCCATCAAGCAAGAGAAAAGACCGGAGATGCTTCAAAAGAGCAGCCAAGCCCACGGAGTTCTAATAGGTGGGTGCATGGAAACAGAGATGGGGACAGAATGCAGCCTTAGCGGGGAGGTTTTAGAGCATCCCTCTCAGACTCTGAATATTCACCCGAAGCCCAAGACAGGCTCTAGAAAAATGAAAGCGCAGGACCGCATCCTATCCGTGAAAAGCCCAGGATGGCATTGTAGTCCCACAGCTTGTACTTAGACAAACAACCCCCTGAAAAGATCTGTACCGGCATGGGTGACATCTGGGGAGACCCAGGTGTGTTTTTTTCACAACAGGAAGGAAGTCCTTTTCCTTTTAGGAAACCATGCTGTCACTGAACAGGATCCAAGGAGTTCCCCTCAAAGAGGAGATAAGGAGCTCAGTAAACCATTCAGAATAAGTTCTTTAAAGCCAAAACCACTTTTAAGTCTCTGACTGCCTCAGAAGACAGCACAAATCATGCTTTCAGTGAGTAACAGGTTAAGGACATAAAAGTTTGGTCTTTGTTTGTGTTTGTGTTAGGGATCCATACACCCAGAGACTGCAAGCCACATAGCCACCTGGCAAGGAGAATCCAGAAAGACTTATGCCTGGCCAAACTGTGGATAGAAGGTAACCTCCTCTAAGTTGGAGGTCTTGAATTTTCTCCAAGAGGGCGGAGTGGAAGAGAGTAATTCCCTCCATGGTAAAGAAAGGTTTCTGCTTCATCAATATTAGTCAATTGCCTATACACTTGCCCCTCCCCTCAAGCCTCCCCACTGTAGCCAGAGGTACCTGGGAAACTTGCATCTGATTATGTCAGGGGTAAATTTCACCGGGTAAAAATGCTTTCAGTGACTTCCCTTTTTTAATAATAAGAAATAAATCTTTAAAATGGCCTCAGAGGAGGCTGGGAGCTCTGTGGTAGAGCCTATTCTTAGCATGCTCAAGACCCTAGGTTCATTACTCAGAACCACAAGCAAACAAACAAAAAAAATAGTGATCACATAGCCTAAAAAGAGGAGCTTGCTGAGAAGCAGCGCCGCCTGGAGGTGTCGCCCACCAGCTCAAGACCTCATGCCACCCTTGCCCCAAAGCACTCACCCTTTCTCTCATCTTTTCAGTACCCTCAGCTTTCCCAGCCCAGAGTCACACCCAGTCTGGGCACCATATACATCACTGGATTATGTTCTGCCTTGGAACATTCTTGAATGGCTTCATGAACAGCAGTCACGTCCTCCTAATTAATGTGAGTCCAAGAACACGAGCCCTTGAGGTAGAAAGAATCTCTATGTTCTTCCCACTCTCCACTTACATGAATCTCTAGCTTCTTTTTCTGCCTCAACCTACCTGAGACATGTGGCCACTTGGCAGATTCCGGCTCAGTGATTAAGAGCACATAATAAGATCTGAGATCCTAGGTTCAATCCCAGATCTATCACACATTGGCTGGTGGCCTTGGGTGAATTGCTTTACTTCTCTGTTTCCTCATCGGTAAATTGGAGATGACCACTTGTAGGGTTGTCAAGAATAATAGTCCATGTGTGCAAAACATTAGAACACACAGTCATGGAGGTTATGATCGGGAGTGCTCCAGCAGTCATTCTTGGAGCAGATATGCATTTCACTAGTATTCCCCATATTCCATTGTGGAAAGCTCTGCCATCATGACTCATCTGGCTAGCGTCCTTCGCAGCCTTGCTCCCAGAGCTCCAGCTTCAGAGAAAGCACCATCTCTTGAGACCACACTACCTCATCAGGGTCACTCCTCTACTCATCCACTAAGTGCACTGTGAAGCTCCAGACACTGAGGAAATCTCTTAAGGTTAACAATTCTCTTTCTTCTACAAGTGGATTCCCATGCCTGGCATAGTCCTGGGGCATACGGGATTTCTAATAATCAATTTGACTCAGTTGACTCTTTTGTGCCATGTAGTGGTTTAGTATAAGGAGATTGGATAGTGAGTAAGAGAGCAAGAAAGACACAGCTAGTTGGATGTGGTGGTGTACCACTGTAATCTCAGCACTCTGAGAGGCTGAGACAGGGGGATTCCCAGTTTGAGCCCAGCCTGAACAACTTAGCAACATAAGGAGACCCTGTATCAAAATTTTAAAAAATGATAATTATAATAAAAATGGGGCTGGGGATATAGCTCTATGTGAAGAGCTACAGGGTCTCATGGCTGCTCAGCCACGAAGTAGAACTCTCGTCCGGGATGGCAATACAGTCAGTGAGAGTCAGTTGTGGATCTCAAGTGTTTGAAGAACAATGGCGAAGACCAGAGCCTGAAGATTGGTGACTGAAGATCAGCAATGGGCAGACAGGAACAAGTTGAGACTGCAGCAAATCTGTGGTGAATATCTGCAGCGCGTAGCAAGTCGGTGTCGTAGACAACTGCAAAGGTTAGAGCTTTCCCAGAGGAAGAAGCTGTAACAATCTTCCCTCTTCCTTTTACAGAGTTCGAGTTCCCAGTCGGTCCTCCCACATCCGGGTGGGCGCTCTTCCCTCATTCACAGGCCCACAAATCACTCACACTCGAATTCAGGCTGGTTCTCAATTCGAGATCGAGGTGTAATTCCCAAACCCTAACCCAGATCATTTTAGGGGGGTGTGTGTGTGTGTGTGTGTGTGTGTGTGTGTGTGTGTGTGTAAACAAACAAGTATACTTGCAGGCTGCTGGTAGTCTGCCTTCTTCCTGTGGTTGTGTATCACAAACTTTTCTCCAAGTCATTAGATCATTTTTTCTACAACTTGTTATTGAGTAGCTACAAAGTGTTCCTTAAGATGTTGTCATTTTACCTTCAAAGCCCATTACTTCCTTCATTAGCAGGTTTGGAGAGCTGAGGGAAGTCCCCAGCTGCTTTCTCTCTGGCTGTGGTCCCAAGGACACTGCCAGCACATCCACACCCCAGAGTGCCAGTGCCCTGGAATCCATTGCTTGGATGCAAACTAGCAAGCTGAATTATGTGCAAGGGACTCTCTCAGGCCCTAAATGTGCCCTCTCCAGCTTCATGACAGCATTGTCAGACTCACCAGGGATCACACACCAGGCACAGGCACAGGCAAACGGTGTCCTGATGGAGAATTTCCCCAGGGGTTGCTATCAAGTTCCCTTACCAAACCACCCTCAGGCCAGTTATCTGAGGAGACTATCTCCTTTTCTTTGTCACCAGTAAGCATCACTGGGCTTTAATATTTTCCAAGTTCATGTGGTCCGGGACCCTCTGAGCAGCACTCCAGCTGAATTGGTTTCAGACTGTGCCACTTTAAACATGATTCAAGAAAAATTACTGGAGCCTCCACTCCATCTGTCTCTGGAAATGGTCTTTGTGCTCAGATCATTTGCCAGCGACACTCCATCTCCACAATTACCTCAGCTATTTTATCTTTATCTGTCTGGAACACTGAAGGGGAAGTAGCAGATAATTCTGTTATTTAAGTGACTGGTTCAGCCTGAATACTTTTGCACCTCCAGAGTGTCAAATACCCCTACCGTTGTTCTGGGCTTTGCTGGAGATCAGCCCCTGCATTGTCTTGGGGCCTTCAGAATGACGAAGGGGACCCACCAACAAAATGGCTTAATCGTAGCAGGGCTGTATCCCTCAGGGATTCAAGGATGGGGCTGAACCCCTGGCCATAATTCGATTTGCCTCTTCTCTGGCCTCCTGATCCTCAGGTGGCCCCAAGTCCTGGAAGGGCATTTTAACGACCCTCTGTACAAGTGTGGCCTTTGTGCACCTGAAATTCAGATGTGGAGGAAGTTGAGGGAGCCTGAAAAGTCAAGAGGGATGAGCAGGCATCAGACCCACCCGACCTGTCCCAGGATGGATCCTTTTCCTTACTCTGCATGAGACACCTGCACCGAGAGAGATGTTACTGCCTCTCTCCTGCCTATAGGGAGATAAAGTATCAAAGATAATGAACGCAACCAGGCAGTGCGTGCCAAGTGAATGACAACAGTGAGCATTACTGGGCTCTCACTATATGCCAGGCTCTCTGTAAAGCACTTCATCACATTTTCTTATTTACTCTCACAACCATGCTATGAGGTGGTACATGATGAGTTTTATTTTTCAGATGAGAACACACAGCTACACAGTGGGATTAAACAACTTGTTCAAAACAGCACGGAAGCTGCAGTTATAGCCAGAGCTCACAGCTTGCCTCTGTTTTGTGATAAAGCCCTTCCTTTGGCCATTTCAAGGGCTAGGAATAGAAATCCCGAAGGAGGGACAAGGTAGCCTGGGGAGGCGTGAAGACCTCTGTCTATTAACTCCAGATAGGGCATGACAGATGGGCCAAAATAATGATTACACCAATGTCCAATATGGCAGAATCAGCCAGAATTTGCCTGCACATATCCCTGGCCAAGTGGGTGGAGAGCTCAGCTCTATCATGCCTGTCCTGCTTCAGGGACACACTTACCCTAGGTATGCCCCTTTCAGGCTTCTCTTCTCCCCTCCCTCTAGGGACATGGCTTCTTCCTCTTGCTTTCCTTCCTTGCATGTCTCCTTAAAATGAGGTTCCATTTTTTTCTGCCAAGGACTATGCCAAAAACCAGTAGGAACTCCAACCACATGGCCAAAAGAATCCAGTGAGTCTAGCTGAGTCATTACCTGGAGAATCCTAAATCATTTTATGACCCAAAACCATACGCATGCAAAGTAAGGAGAGGATCAAGAAGAGTTGGCATCAGCGCAAGTGCTGTCCAGCAAACCCTCCGACCCTCCTGGAGGAAGGAGGGAAAGCTCACAGGTGCACACAGTAGGAAGAGCTGGACCCCTCAGAGCCAGGATCCCCACCCATGCCAGCATGTGCAGCCACTCGGCCATCATCCGCAGGTGTAGCTCATGGCGTGTGCACTCTGATGAATGAGGCATGCCCTCTGGCTGGTGGTGTGTGACCCCCTGGTACGCAGTGTATGTCCTTAGGCCTTTGAAGGGACACTGTGCCTGGAGTGGTTTATGGGTGCTAGGCTAGGGGGCTAGCATGAGGTGATTACAGGATGAGAGGCATGGACTGAGTCTGAGGGTCGAGAGACCACAGAAAGCGAGAGTGAGCAAAAACCTGTAGCTGCCTAAAGTCAGGAAAGAAAAGCTTCAGTTGGTGAATCTACAGGGACAGTATACAACTTCCACGAGTCACCACCTATGCTGGGATGGGTTTTTTTCTGTAACTGGTTGCCTTTTAAGTCACCCAGGGGCCTGTAAGTGACCCCTACCCATGCGCCTGTAAATAGCCCTTCTCCTATGCTTCAGTTGATAACTCCTTACCCTTACATCTGACACCAGTAGACTCAGTGGTTTGCCATATTGGACATTGGTGTAATCATTACTTTGGCCCATCTGTCATGACCTATCTGGAGTTAGTAGACAGAGGTCTTCATGCCTCCCCAGGAAAAGTCTTCACACAATGAGAAGATAAGCCACTGAAGTCTGAGCCAGCAGAAAGAAGAAATAAATCAGGAGGCCTGACTTAGGCTGGGCCCGCAAACAGCAGGCTCTGAGGCAAGGCTAGGGTATGAGTGGTTTTAGAGGTGATTCTGAGAAGCAGGACCAAGTGCATGAAGAACAGACAGAGAACAGAGCATGCAGTCATACATGCAGGCATACATACAAGGAAAGGAAGGAAGGGAACACAGGATACAATGGGAAGATTGCCATTTGGGCATTCCATTGTATGAGGCCCAGGCCACAGCTCAGAGTTGTCCCACCATGGGAGGGAGCCAAAGGGAGCTAGAACACTCACCCCAGCTTCTTTTCATTGATAGTCAATGTCTGTCTAGAGGAGTAGTAACTCCTAGTGTTGTAGCCACTCCTATCAACTCTAGCTAGACAAAGTCCTCCTGCAGCCTATGGAGGACCACAGGCAGTTGGCCAGGGATATGTGCAGGCAAATTCTGGCTGACTGTGTCCCAGGAAGTAACAGGGTCAGAGCCAGGAGTAATCACAGTAATCAGTAACTAGAGGGAAAGCACACAAGAACCCATGAAGGCCCTCCGGCTGCAAAGGGGACTGTACTGTGAGATCACAGGTGCACCTGGTTGATGTCTTCCTTACTTAGGGACAGGCAGGGCTGGGGATCCAAGGGTCAGAGAGAAGCTGAAGGGGAAGGGGCAGCTCTGGGTAAGTCGCTTGGACTCTCTACCCCTTACAGTCCTGCTCTGTGGGTCCCTCCCTGCTGGAGGGCAGAGCAACTGTCGAAATGACAACACCTGTCTCTCCAGCACAGACCAACAGTCTGCCCCTGTGACAACCACGCTACAAATAACCATGGCTGGGATGAGAGACACTGAAGCCAACCTGAGGTTCAGGGACAGATACCTGTAATCTCATGTTCAGAAAAGCCCAGACCTTAAAACGGAAGTGTTAGTTCAATTTTCTCACTCTCCTTCTTCTTTAACCTTAGACCAAGAAAGAGAATAAGCCTTTGATTTGTAGGCTGAGTTCCTTAAAGAGACAGCTTGTATCTTTCCAAAATTTATTTTTTCCCTTTGCTTGGGCCAGACACCAAGGGCCCAAAATGGGAATTTGGTACCTTGGTCAGATGGCTCAAAATGCCAAAAGTGACTGGAGGGAATACTGTGCCACCAATCCTTCTTTCCCACTAATCCCGAAGTCAAATAAGTCCATGGAGGGCTTTTTTTTTCCCCTAGAATTTCAGGCTCCCCGAGGGCTAATTTCTCTGAAAGCTGCATTAAACTAATAGCACCATAAAAGGCCCATTGTGAGATGTAATTGGTTTGCAGGACTTTCCTATAAAAATAATAAAAAGACTGCCAAAGGCAGTTTCCAAAGGTCAATTATCTTTGTGTTGCTTGAGTTGAGTGGAGGTCAGTCCCAGAATTCCATTTTATAGTCATATTAATCAAAACAGGGCCTGCCCTACCCATCTGACCTCATCAGCTATGAGAGAAGTCACAGGTTCCCGCCTCATGCTGATTGCCGAAAGAGTGCTTTGGGCTCCTCATTCCCAGGAAGGGACTGGCCTGTTGTCACCACAATGAGCATGGAGCTGGAAACTGAAATTTCAAGGCAAAATTAGGGGGAGAAAAGCTACATTCTGGTGAGGCTGGTTTATGGGAAGCAAGTTAACTCAGGCACATTGGTCATGGGCCAGGTAATGTGCTTTGAGTCTAGGGCAGAGAGGACCCAATCCCAAGGATCTGGCAAAGCATATTAGCCATGACTCTTAGTTACATTTGATCCAAACCAACTTAAACTAGTAAAAGTAAAGTCAGTTGAAATGCTCAACTGGGCAACTTGAGGATGGATGGATCCAAGGCTCAAAATATATCTTCCGTGCTCCTGCTCTCTGTCTCTGTCTGCCTGTCTTCCTGCCTGCCCCCCCCCCATCTCTCTCTCTCTCACACACACACACTTGCACACACTTGTCTACTCTACCTCTGCACTGTTAGTCTCTGCTGTTAGATAGTTCTCTGCCACATGATAGGCAAAAAGTCGTCAGGCTGCCCTTGGGGGCCATCTTCCCCATTGAGTCACCTTGGTATAAAGCTGGATTTCTTCTCCTAGTATTCATATGTCATTTCAAAGGAAAAATCTCTGATTAGCCATGTTTGGATAACATTGTCCACCCTTGGGCCAGTCATTGTATTCAAGTAGTTGCAAAATATGATTTGCTAAGGCTGGGTCACATGTCCAGTCCTGGCACCAGGAGATTTGGATTAAAAGAAAATACAGTATTTTGACAATGAACTACAAACAAATGGGGTGACAGAAGGTTCTCTTCAGGACAGGATGCGGCAGACAAAGCCCTGTCATCCTCAAGAAAGTCCTTAATTTCTGTGATGCTCCCTATCACTTAAATTAAAATATCTTGATTTCAAAGATTCCCCCAACTTCTTTCTTCATCTGTCCTTCCATCCACCCATACATTCATCAGCTGACTTATCTAGAAAAAGAATTGCTTTGATAGGAGCAAGTTTTTACCTGCTTCTTGCCCTTATTAAAAATAAAACCGAAAAACAATGATGCTCCCAAAGACCTTGAGTTTCTAAATGAATAAGCTATTCCCAAGCCCTGGAGTGGCAAGTCTCAGTGAAGACACAAAAGTGTGGAAGGATTTGTGACAATGTTAACAACAGTCATTCCAGTCTAAGTGGGATAGGTGCCTTCTTTTTTCTCCTTACTGCATATCATATTTTCTAATCTTTCTGTAATGAAAATGCATTGCTTAATTTTACAAAGAAAAAATTAAAAGCCTCCAAGTCTCATTACTCAGACTCTACATGTACCAAGTAATGGAAACTTAACTTGGTTTTCTAAGTTAATTTTCTATGAAGGAGAGGCTGACAGGACCTTCTATATAACACTCAGTGGCTTTTTTAAAATAAGGATGATTTTCAATCATGCTATCAATAGTTTGTCAAATCTTTTCTAGGTCTTGGATACAAATTTCTTTCTCACAAGGTGTCAACCCAACAGCTGCCTTAGTCCAACTCAATGGCAGCATCACAAGCCCTAGAGGATAAAGACGTTTGCCTGCTCACAATAGCCCTGCTGCGGCTGGCCACATTGGCAGCAGGCCACAGAGCAATTACTCATTAGCAGCTAAGTAAAAAAGCCACTGCATTTTTGAAAAATCTACACAAGAAGGTGGAATCTTGATGCAATTAGTGATTGTTCACATTCCTGGGAAAGGCAGCAAAAAAAAAAAAAAAAAAAAAAAAAAAAAAAAACCTTCCAGCTGAGTTCAGGAACTTCATAAGAATCAGTTCTATGTTAGGAATAAAGGTAGAAATTATCAGACTCCTAAAATAGCTTACACTTAGATCTTAATATTTTGAATAGGATCAAGGGCCTTGGTATAATACGGCACTTTTTATAGACTTCTCTGTCAGACAGGTGTGGAGGGCTACACGCATATCAGTCAAAACTATTTTAATCTTCTATCTCCAAAGTGATCTTGAAGAGGGAGGATCTCAGTTAAGGAAAAAATTTTTGAAAGGATGTTGATGTTTACTGGACATAAAACTGTGAGGTAACTGAACACCAAGCAGCATATATAATATTCCCATGGGCTCTAAATCTGATCTTTCCCAGGGAAAATGGCTATTACTCAGAAATAAACCAGCATTTACTGTTCATCACCAATGGTTTGTAAGTGATATTTCACATCATCCCTTTCAATACTCAGACCAGTATTTGAAGATGGAAAATTAAAGATCTAAACTAGGAATTGAAGAACTCAGTTTAACCCCAACTGTGCCTCCACCCTCTTCCCGTGCCACTCATGGGTTCGTCTCAGCAAAGCCCCAACTCCATCTACACACAGTGTGCACGCGATAAGCACATGACACTCAAGCACCTTGGTTTCTGTGTCTTCTACATGCTAAATGACAGCAATAGAAATTAAAGTGAGGGAAAGCTGAAATGGAAAATAAATTTTACATAAGGCAAAGTTAATTCACAAGGAGAAAATAATTGAACTTAAAGGATCCTATTTCCACTGCACAAAAGCAGCAGCTGGATGATGGATTCTGGACCTCCTTGGCCATGTCTGCCTTAAATACAACCTTCCCATAGGAAATTCTGTCAGAGGGACATAATTCTAAATATAACCCTAAACATCAGCAGGGAAGTAAACTCTGTGGTTATAAATCCCAGAAGAAAATAGTAAAAATGTCTCTGGCTAGATAATAGTGTGATACTCCAATGTTCCCAGAAAGACAGACATAAACGTAAGTTGCTGCCTACTTTAAAGAAGAGCAGGTAGGGACACCCTCACTCCAGCCACATTTCCAAGTCTCTCATATTAGTGCTTGAAAAGTTACAGGGCTCTGGGGTCTGTCGTCAAACGCTGCTCTCTGGGCGGTGCCATCCAAACTGGGCTTATTTCTTTTTAATGCTCACACTGGGGAAAGGACAAATCTGTCCTTAGAGGTTTATAGAAAACAGACTGGCTTCTTGAGAGTACGGCCTTTCTTGTTTTTGTTGTTCTTTACAATGACAAGAGGATTTGGATACACACTTGGGTTTATAAAGTGTAAATCCTGCTTAAATCTACAGAAGTTAAGAAGACGTGGGACAGTTTGGAGAAGAAGGCAGCTCCTGAGTCGAACTGCACTGAGCGATGTTCTTTGTTGTTGCAAGATATTGATAAATCTCTACGTCTTCAACGAGGGGAGTCGAGTATAGAAAACTCATTTCAAATCATATCTCAGGTATGCATTGGAGCTGAAATAAGATGAAAGTCATTAACTTTTTTTCTATTAAGCCACCGAGCACAAGTGGAATACTTCTTTCCTTATTTCGACCTGAAATCTGTTAAGGATATGAGCCAAGGTTCCCATTCCAATTCTTCAGAGAACTGCACAAAATTGTTCTTTTCCCTTTTTCCTTAACATAAACAGCAAGGTGTGAGCCAAGCTGTCACTTATCGTGGTAATTAACACATGAAGATATAAAGATCTGCTGCAAGGTTCCTTTTTTGTCTCAAGCATAACTGAAATTGAGTACATTAACGTCTACACTACTGCTAGGGTAACAAGCTTCCCTGATAAATCAGTGCATTCTACTTGTCATTATTTGGTAATATAATGTTTCAAATTAATTCCTAAATGATTTTCCAAATCTTATTCACAAAGAGTTTCAGAGGCAAATGCTTCCTGCGGCAATTCTTTACATCTGGGAACATGAAAAGCCTTATGCCAAACCACCTCCCTTTCTATAACATAGCACACATGAAGGTAGCACCAGCAAGACTACCATCCAGGGCCCAGCTGGAACAATCTGATCATAACAATATAAGTAGTTGGGGCTCAACTATTCAACTTTCAAACCCAAAAAGCACCTACCAACAGCCTCCATAGCACTCCAGAATGAAAAGACTAGGTTAGAGCACATTTCAGTAGACTGTGCTCAGTCCAGGCTATCTGCACTGGACCTGGGTTTCCTTTTATTTCAAGAAAGCCAAGTCCATGTGGTCAGAAAGTAATATCCAGGCCGCAGTTTGCCTAACACTGAGCATGTTGCCCCGTTGGCTGCATCACTCCTTTGCTTCCATCTCTACCCTCTTCTTCATCTGAAGCAAAACACACGCCGTTTTTTTCATCCTGTGACCGTCTCCCGAGCGCAGTGTTTCCTCGTACCTCACTTTATTTCTCGCCATCTCCTGCAGCCCCATACTTCAGTGCGCCTCAGCTGCTGCTGTTCATATCTTTTTTCAATTGGGAGCTTTAATGTGTTCTTTCCCATATAATCAATTAGTAGGTACAATTACTTCTTTATGACCAGAATTACCAATCTATCAAGTTTATTAATTCTTCAGAATAATGGAGTTGCGTAATATTTGAGTTGGAAGCACTTCTTCTGGTGTCACTGCTGCAAGCTTTCTCCAATGCACAAATCCTGTCTTTGATAGGAACCACCATATTTGGGAGAGCTGCACAGAGCCAGATTGCAAACACCTGTAGACAATGGTCCTTCATCTACTGGAGACTGTCCCCAACAGCTTGAGTCTGTGCTGCTTGTGTCCCTACAGAATACGTCGACTCCCCTTCTGAACTGGTCACTCCTCAGCCAAAAGGGAACAATAATTTTGACCCTTTCAGCAGGAATGTGGTGGTCAAATAGCTGCAAAAGCCAAAAATCAGACTAGATGAGTGACAGGGAGTAGCAGGAACCACAGTGCAGCTCATTCATAAGGAGCACAAGCCGTGATTGACACCATGAACCACCACTATAGGAAAAGATCCAACACTTTCATTATTCAAACCAAAAGAAGCATCCAATCTGGGTTTGCATAGGAACCTTTTGGGTTGTTGTTTTTGAAAGTTGGAAATCACATCAGAAAATAATTGTAAATGTTATGTAGGCCAAATGAAACACATGTTAGCCAGATTCGAACCACAGAACACAAGCTGGAGTCTGCTGTAATATCTTCTTGTCTGCAAACCAAAAGTGTGGTTGTTTCCGTGGCACTAGTGAATGTTGTTTAAGCTTACATCCTACGTGCTGGCTTAAGATACTAACCTCTCTGAGCATCAGTTTCCTCATCTGAAACAGGTTTAAGAATCTTCTTTGGTGAACCTTAATCACCACCACCCCTTTCTGGGTTGAAGTTATGCCAGAAGTAGTGAATCGCTTCCAAAGAACAGAATAGGGAAAGGGAGGGAAAGTGATTTTACAGTGCAGAATCCTAGCTAACATTAATTTAGCCAAATAACAAAGGCAAACATCATCAGTGAAGTTATGTCACTGTCAGGTAACTCCTGAAATGGTGGCATTCTTCCCAAAAAGCCACAACCCCAATCTACTCATGAGAAAAACATTAATTTCAATTTCCTCTCCAGGGATATTCTCCGTAATAAAGTTTCAAAAAGTAGGAAGCAGTCAGTGGGAACAAAGTGACTGAGCGATTGTGTAGGATTAGAAGAGGAAGGAAGCTGCTAGAGCCTGGATGCTCCCAGTGACCTGCTTCACTAGGAAATAGAAGTATCACTGAACTGAATGGAAAATTTATTTTCAGCCTTTTGAGGAATCTCCATGTTGCTTTCCATCATGGTTGTATCAGTTTGCGGTCCCACCGACAATGTAAAAAGATTCCTTTTTCTCCCCAACCTCACCAACATCGATTGCTGTTTGACATCTTAATATGTGTCACTCTCACTGGGGTAAAATGATATCTTCGTGACATTTTGATTTGCATTTCTCTAATAGCTAAGGATGCTGGACATCTTTTTATGTATTTGCTGGCTACTCGAACTTCATCTGAGAAGTGTCTATTCATTTCAGTTGCCCATTTTTAAACTGAGTCTTTGATTTTAAGGGATCAACTCTAAAAGATGTACAGTGGACAAGGACTTTCTAAGTAGAATACCTGATGCAAAAGAAATTGCTCCAGAATCAACAAATGAGAGTATATCAAATTTAAAAAGCTTCTGCACAGTAAAGGAAACTACCAACAGAGTAAGGACAGAACTAACAGAATGGGAAAAAATTTTTACCATCTATACTTTAGACAGGAGGCTAATAACCAGAATACACAAAGAACTGAAGGATCATACTTCTTGAGAGAAATTAGGGCAGAGAGGCAGAGCTGCAAGTAGCTTTGTAGGTCTGCTGTTAGAAATACGATGCTTCTACATTCTGAGTGAAGTATGCAACGAGCTGTGAGTTAAGTAGGAAAGAAGTGAGGAAGGGTGGCAAGAAGAAGGCAGAAGAAGCACATTTGCCCTGGGAGCCTTGCCAGTCCATTAGAGCTGAGAGCGAAGGGAGTTGAAAATGTTGCCTAAAGACAACAGCAATTGTGGGCCACAAAGTCTCAGCCCTATCAGTAGGAGAGGAAAGACATGAACAGTGACAGAACAGTAGAGTCAGTATTTTTGAAGGGCTCAATGACGGAAACTTGTTGAACTGGTTATTCTGGAACACATTATATAGAATAGGAAGCCTCTGTCAGAAAATGGAATATCTGAAATCAAGATACCAAGACTGCTGGAGTGATTAGATGATGACCTAATGGTAAAAGGGAAGAAATGTTGCTGGAATTCAAGCAACTGAGAAGCCAGGGTATTGTGTGAATCACTCACAAAGAAGCTGAAGTCACCAGAAGCAATGACAGGAGGAACTATGAAAAAGCATTCCATGTTGATGAGTAAGGCCTCTGAGCATGGGGAGCGAGCCCCGAGTGGGAAGATAGATAAGTGCAACTCAGAGGGGTGGTGGAGGGGCAGCCATGCAGGCCAACTTCAAATCCACTAATGTCTTCAAAAAGACTAAGAGTGAAAGCAGTAATGCAGAGCAGTAATGGTACCTCGCCCACATCCTCAACCTGGTGTATGCGATATTTTAGAGAAAGGTTTCCTCTTAGGAGGGTTTAGCCATGTCTGTGTTAGGACACGGGGAGAAAGGAGAACTGCCTTTCTGTGGAAAGGGAGAAGGAAGTTGGCTCTTCACAGATGAGAGTTCAGAGGGCACAAAGAGAGAGACAGAAGTGTCGGGGTAAGGTCAACTACATTGGAGGTGGGACGGGAGAAGATTAATCAAACAAACAGGTTCCTCAGTCCAAGTCCTGCCTCTGGAAGTGAAGTTCTGTGAGCCAGGGGTTGGCTTCCTCACCCATGCTCCCTATGCAGTCGAGTGCACGTCAGTTAGGACTTCTCTGAGAAGATACCGTATGTACCACAGTGATTCTCCTGCCTGGCTGAGCTGCAGAACCATGGCCAATAAAGTAAGATTCTCTCAAGAGCAGCTTGAACATCAGGAATACAGAACATCTTCCAGGTGATTCCTACGTGCATCCAGGTTTGAGAATGTGAATGCTCCTTTCAAAGATTCTGGGGAATAGCTGAAAATCAGGGTTTCACAACCTGTGGGATGGTGGGTGTTACTGTTATTGCTACACGTGTAGGATTCCCTTGTATTATCACAATGACAAGGAGAAGAAGAAGTTGCCTTTGTTCAAGACACATAAGAGCACAGTGTTCCTCTGGAACCAGAGAGCTCCTGGCATTGTCTCAGGTGAAGCACAAAGAAAAAAAAAAAAATACTACTCACTTACGTGAAAGAGACAGAATTGACACAATATACTTTAATAGCCATTAAATCCTCTAGTCTCTTTAAAGAACATGACATAAGGCTTCATAATCCAGTGAGAATTTTTGACCATATCCATGCAGATAGCAGTTAAGCATTTGCTGATATTTACTATCCATTTTCTTGACCATGTGGAATAGTATTTTAAAACTTCCCAGGAGAGAGGCTGAGGCTATAGCTCAGTGATTAGAGTCCTTGCCTAGGAAGTGCAAGGCCCCAGATTCAATCTCCCAGCACCACATAACAGCTGGGCATGGTGGCACACACCTGAAATCCCAGCACTTGGAAGGAAGGCTGAGGCAGGAGGATTGCAGTGTGTTAGAGGCCATCCTGGGCTACACAGTGAGTTCAGGACAGCATGGACTACAGAGTGAGACCCTGTCTTAAATAAATAAATCTTCCTAGGATGCTAGTTCAGATCAAAGGGATGATTCTAGATAGTGATAATACTGATGTCTATTGAATATTATGTGTCAAGCACTGTGCAAACATCACATGTATATTCCCGTAATCCTCATAATTATTCCATGAAATGGGAACTACTGCTGTGCTCATTTCACAAGTGGGAATACAAAGGCTGAAAACAGTTACTGAGATCAAACAGGTTATAATTGGAAAAGTACAAATTCAAATTAAAAAGAGATATAAGTACACCTATGCTCATTGTGGCACCAGTTACAACAGCCTACAAAATCAATCTAGGTGTCCATTGGTGAATGAATTATTTATAGTAAAAAATGTGATACATATACATGGAATATAATTGAGCCACTAAAAAGGAAATCCTGTCACTTGCAACATCATAGGTGAATCTTAAGAATATTATACTAAATGAAATAAACCAAGCACAGAAAGACAAATGTCATATAAGCACACTAGTACATAGAATCTAAAAAAGTTAAACTCAGAGAAGTAGGTTATAATGTATTTTTGCTAGAAAATGAGCAGGGGGGAAAACAAAATGGGAATACATGGACCCAAAGGGTATTAAGTTTCAATTAGACAGGAGAAAGGTTTAAAAATACACTGCACAACAGGGTGACTATAGTCAATAAAAATGTATGTTTTTTAAATTATTTCAACCTAACAAAAGATTTTAAAATGAACCTCTATTCTAACCTCACACCGTACATAAAATTAATTCCAAATAAATCATAAATATAAGTATAAAAACAAAAATTATAATAAATGTCTGGAGAAAAATACAGATGAAAATACTGTCTGGGTAGGGGAAAATTACCTAGGACAAGAAAATTATAAGCTACTTCTTAAAAGTTAAAAGAGCTCATCTTTAAAGCACACCATTGAGAAAATGAAAAGGTAAGCTCAGGCTGAGCAAAAGTGTTTACTGCACATAATAGCCAACAAAGGTTTTGTATTTCAACTGTATTATATAAAGAACTTTTACAATCTACTAAGTCAAAAAAGTGAGTTAAAGATTTGAAGACACTTCACATAAGATATATGAATGGCCCAAATCACAAGGAAAGATGCTTACGTATGTTAGTTGTCAGGAAATGCAAACTTAAGTCCCATTAAGATATCACTGTCTTTAAACAGAGTGGATTAGAAAAATACTAACAGCATCAAACATTGACAAGGATGTAGAACGACTGAAGTCCATACACTCTTAGTGGGACTGTAAAGCAGTCCAATGAGGAAAATAGTTGGGCACTTTCTTATCCAGATACACTTCCCTTTGCTCTAGCAATCCCATGCCTTGGTGTCTACCCAAGAGAAATGATCATGCATGTCCACATGAAAATTTGCACATGAATGTTCACAGCAACCTTGTTCAACCTTGAATTCCCATCCACTGGCAAAATATATAATATAAAATATTGTTCTGTAATAAAAATAAACAAATTAATACAACATGGGTGAATCTCAAAAAGGCTTTGTACTACATTAAAAAAACAGAACAAAAGAGTACACAATGTATGATTCTATTTCTATGAAATTCTAGGAAAGAAAAAAACCAATGTATAATGATGAAAAATACATCCATGGTTTCTCCAGCGGGATGGACCTGGACATACTGAATCTTAAGGGGAGAAAGGGTAATTTGGGGGATGGGGGGCCCTAGTGACTGTTGCAGTTGTTGCTGGAGCATATGCATTTGTCCAAAATTAGCAAAATGTACATATGTATAGAAGTATATGTGTACACTTATTTTAAGGTTCCAGAAAAATGCACTTCAAAGCACAAAAGTAGCAGTGTTTCAGAGACCATATTCTAAATGTTTAATAAGTAGGAGGAACAAGGACCGCTCAATCAGAATAAAGGGTGTGAATTTTTGTGAAAGAGAGTCATTCTCAGTGGGTGATCAGATTCCTGATAATCTTTTTTCTTTTATCTGTGTTTTCTCATCTTCTTTAAGAATCAGGTACTTTAAAATAAGAAAAAAAATCTATTTTAATTATAAAAAAGAATTGTTGATATCACATTTTCCTACTGTTACAAAATTCTAATAGATCTCAAAACTCTAATGGAACTTTTAAATAATAGATATGAGAAATGGTATACTAAAACAGCACTGAATTGGAAGTTAAAAATGGATAATGCTATAAAAATATTTTCCATTTACGGAAATGAAAATGGTGAAATCTATTTTAAGTTATTTTACAATTTTAATATTTAAGAATGCCCTCCCTTTGCTCCCATCACAACTAGATCTCCACATAATTGGTTACGTTTGAGGGATAGGACCCATTTTTCAGACTGCCCTTGCCTCCAAAATGCCATCTCACTCCAAAAGCATTATACAGTGTTTCCCCGTGAGTACCAAGTTTTCCTAGGTCAAGCTTCAGACTGTTCCTGAGCAAGTGGGAAATCAAATGATAATTACCAACCTGGATAACATTTTATAGCATAATTACAGCCACAACAAGGAGAATTGCTGCCATCTCTTCGGAGCACAACTACCGTCAACCGTGAGGCTCATCCCAGCCAAAAACCCTTGCTCTGAGGTAAGCACAATAAAAGCCTGGCTATCAGGGCAGTCGGTGAGAAGCGTGATCGGCACTGATGGACAGGGAGTCCTCTCTGTCACTGCTCCATTAATAGAGAAGCCATAGCAGCTCCCCGTCAGCCCAGCCGAGAGTCAATGAATACTTTTAGCAACAGGACTTCTTTTTGAGACTCTGAAATCCCCAGTGTAAAATTATACTACTGTATAATCTCCTAACGTTGCTTTACAACGCAGCTTAAATTTGTGATTTTAAAAGCGTCTCGGCTGTGAGTTCACAGTTATCTTTAATGATTTGCAGGTCTCAGTGTTTTTCACAACTTTTTTTTTTTGCAGTGACTAAAGTGGAAACACCTGCGCTGGAACAGCCATGGCGTTTAATATCCTGGCCTATCACCATGTGCAGCAAACAAGAGATGGGGACAGGACCTCTACCTTGTTCACCCCTAACTCGCTCCTCCTCGGACTGAGCATGTGCACTGCACCTAGCGGCACTGCCTAGCCTTGCCCAGAGCCCTCTTTGGCTGTGGCTCATGAGAGCAGGAGCAGAGCCTGAGCAACCTGCTCTGTCCTCGGGAACAAACAGGAAGGAGGAGGCAGCAGCGGCCACCAGGGTCCTTTTTCTAGTGACTGGAAAAAGGCAGACATCTGTGACTTCTCAGAGCAAAAGTTCACCTGGTCCTCATAGTGTAATTATACAAGACATACAGAAATTTTCATAAGGCACATGTCTTAGTTACTTTTTCATTGCTGTGCCTCAATACCCGACACCCACAAACTTAGGAAAGGAAAGGTTTACTTTAACTCACAGTCTCGAAGGTCACAGTCCATTCAGGGGCAGCTGGCAACAATCGAAGTGCATGGCAGAGAGAGAGGTGGAGGCAGCTTCTGGGGACATCACAAACAGGAAGACAAGCTGAGACTAGTCCCCGCCCTCCAGGAAGGTAGGTGCAGCTTATGTATCCTTTCAGGGCTCCGCCCAGCAACCAGTCCCTCCTGCATCCAGGTGTGGCCACTACACACCATTAATCCTAACTTAACTGCAATCCACCCCTCCACACCAGACCCCAATCCACCAACATCACATGGCTCCATTAAAATACATGAGACTTTTGGGGGACACTCCAGATCCCAACCACAACAGCACACAATGTGACATTTCTACAAGATATTCAATTATAAATTACCAAATGCTGACTCAACCAGAAATTTTAGTGTCATCTACCCTTTAATGATACTTATTAGGAATAATAGATACCACTTTTATAATAGGTAAGAATTACATAACTTTATTCTCTGATTCCAAAACAGTAGGTATCTCTTATATAATAACAATGGCCGGTGTTTATTGAGGAATTACTATGACGTTGTTCTACACCTACGTGCACTAACTCATCCAATCTTCAGTCAATCCAGTGTTTTAAGCCAGGCTCTGAACCTGCAAGCTGTCTCCCAATCTCTCCCACACTGAGAGAGAACAAGACCTAGCTCCATTTCCCTGGAAAAGTGGACCTATTAGGAAGCCACCCCCAGACTCAGAATGAAGTTGGCTCTGTCTATAGTTGAGACTACCTCTGTAGAGTTAAGAACATCTCCAATGTTGTTTCTTTTGACTAAACATAACATGGCTGGCTTTGAGGGAAAATATTAGTTATTTTCAGAAATGGAAATGCCCCCCACTGTGAGTCTTTGGATTTAAAGTGCATGTGTTCAATTCTTTAGGGGACATTCCCATCCTTCACATGCCTTTGTGGTACCCAAAGAGCTCGTGATCACATCTCCCCACAGGATCACCACGTACACCAGAAGTTGCTTTCTACCTTCAGAAGTCTCTTACTGGGACCACCTGGGAGAATCAGCAGAGGATGACCTCACCTGCCCAACTCCCCCTGATCCCCTAACCACTTTCAGGTTAGCAGCCAGCACAGTGATATTTTTGCTTAAGGGCCAGAGAGCTAGAAATGTTCCCCCAGAGCAGTCCTTGCCCATGACTTACAATGTGGGGCTATAAACACCCCAGCTGCATCAGCACAGATGACATACGATTATCTGGTCTCCAGAGCTCTCCAGCAACTTAGAACCAAAGTCGACCATCATGGAAACTGAATTTCTATCACACCCTTGGTAGGCTTCCTTTCCTCCCGTGTCACTTGTCCATTCTTTCCCTGGTTTTCCTGATACCACCTCATAATAAACCACTTTCAAAGCCATCACTGTCTTTGGTCTGCTTCTGGGAAAGCCCACCTGAGAGAGAACACTGGTCTTAGTGGACTGAGGGGTCCACAGGACATCCAGAAGATCCTATCAAGTCTTGCCCGCTGTACAGTCTGAACAGCGACCCTGTCTGTTGTGGGTCCCTCGCACTCCTCTTCTTTACAGTGGGAATCTGTCTCTTAGCACAAATGGAATGTTCTAATGATCTACTTACATTGTTCTTGTCAGAGCTGAGCTACTTCTTCCTTGATTATTTAAAAATTTACAGAGATTCCGTTATTGTGAGAGATGGCCAGAGGGTCCACATGTAATACTATGAATGAATATTCTTAATGAGGAAACTGTGAACTGGTACCCAAATAAGTGTGGCTGCAACAAAAAGAAAAAATGGTGGATACAGTGGCTCAAAATGCTAGCCAGCAGCCCAAGGGCTGAACAGATCCATGTACTAAATAACTCAGTCTCAAGAGCAAGGCGCAGAAAGAACAGTCTTTTGGAGATCAGCCCAGCCCCCTCATTTTACAGTTCCGGTTCCTCCCAATCAAGTCTTTATATGTTAAACATTTCTCAGAGTAGTTTTAAATTTTAATTATGTACTCTACCAAAGCAAAGATCAAAATCTTTACAAAGGTTCTTTTTTATTTTTTATGATGAAGAATTTATTGACATGTCTCTTTGGAATAGATTTTCCTTCCCCAAATCTGAAGAGTTATGCCACGTAGAAATCACTCTCAAAACACTTTTTAAGTACTTGAGAGTATGTCCTTCTCTCTCATCTCTTGCTATGACTTGTTAATGGGGAGTAATTAAAATTGATTTTTATTAATAAGATGAGAAGATGCATTTCAAAAATATTTTAAAATATAAAAATTTCAAGTGCATAAATATCTTTAATAGAAAAATTAAGATCCAAAAACTTCATCTAGATAGAGTATCTACATGCAGGGCATTTCAAATTTATTGATGTCGTTGTAATAACAAAAAAAAAAATCTGCCTTCTTTAATGGATTGGACTGGTTGAATACGTAGAATTATAATCTTTTAATGTCCATGCAGTCCAGACGAAATGCCTTCACTGTTATGTATACATGAGTGTGATAATTCTACATGCCTTTCCATCCTGGAATCTGAGCACTTGATTGTTGTAGATATTTGTTATCCAAGGAATATAAAAGATTTATCCAAAATATTCCAGTGCAAATTTCATGAGCTAGTCCACTGGAATTCAC
Organism: Ctenodactylus gundi; assembly: GCA_004027205.1. NCBI lineage: Eukaryota > Metazoa > Chordata > Mammalia > Rodentia > Ctenodactylidae > Ctenodactylus > Ctenodactylus gundi. The sequence continues at coordinate 111,105 of PVKB01002322.1, forward strand.
TGAAAGCATCACATTAGGACTTCACTTTGGGTACCTTGCTGAGGGCAAATCCACCCCCAGTAAAATGGGGGGTGGCAGGATTAACCATTGAGGAAGTGTTACCCATGTATACTTTGTCCTTGTTCCTGTTAAAAAAAAAAAAGAGGCAAAAGTTAGCTTCCTTAACATCTTTCTCATCATCTATCAATACTTTAACGTTCTGTAAGTTCCCAGGGTGAGTTACTCACTGAAAACAACTTTGACTAAAGCTTCTCATTTTAGACAAAGTGGTTGTGAAATTGGGTGTTCACTGATAACACAGGACAAGAGAGTGAAATATACCCTCTTAATGTTGAGCTAAATATGGCCAGGGGACCTCAGTGTAGTTCAAGCACTGGGGATTTGGTGGCTTCTAATTTAGAAGCACCTTCCTATTTTTAAAAAGAAAAAAAATTGTTTGTTTTTCTTTAGTGACATGGGAGTTTAGGGCTAGAGAAAACCAGACATTAATTAACAGAGAGATCAGATGCGGTAGGACCTCTCCAAGTGTCTGGCATTCTTCACGGGACCCATTGAGATCTATATTTACTGGTGCCAGGCTACATCATTCCTAGGATTGGACAAACTGCTATTGTGTCCCACTCACACGGGGAAACTGTCAATCAGCACTTATTCTGGGGGTTAAAATGTGCCATCAACTGACAGTAACTCTCTTTCTGGACATGGGTATAGTGGCAGGAACTGAGCTTTCTTCTTGGAATCACACAGCCAAGGAAAAATGTAGTGTTTCTTTTAATAAACTTGTACCCCTGTAGCGGCTAATATTAGTGAATATTGCTTAATCTGTTTGCTGTCATTCTGTTATTGCTTGAGTTGCTAGAGACCACAGAAGGGCAGTGACTCGGCCAGGTGGCTGAGAACTTTCTGACAGGATCTCTAGAGGTTTGGAGATGCAAGCTTCTCTGATTTGGGAAAATTGCTAAGAACTGGAAAATAGGAATTCCAGACCCCTCATCTCCTGTAGCATTTAGTCCCAAACATCAGTCAGAAGAGCCTCTCCGTTACGTTATAATGACTAATCCATCATTCATTACCTGCTACATTCCAAACATCTGGGACAAACCTAAAAATAGTTACCCCATATAAGGTATCTTCATCAAACCTGGACATTTATAAAACACCAATTTCCCTGTAACTCTACATAAGCAACAATTATTACTAGAAATGGCTTTTAAAAAAGAAAATCTGGAGATGGAAAGTATTACAAAATAGTATTGTTAGAATGAATAAAAGGAGTCCTATCCTAAGATTTAAAATGTCATTTTCCTGTCTGGATCTCTAATAACTACGCATATATATACATACTCAGACATTTTCAGGTTTCTTGTAGCAGTAAGTTAGACTTACATTTACTTTTGTATGATTAAGATCTTTTAGAAAACACCAGTGCAATCACTTTTAAGCCAAACTTAAGCAAGCTGCTCAGTCCAAAATCAATTAGATAGGACAGCTATGAATGATTTACATTAGGGGAATGAATTCTGCCTTCTGGCAAAGAATCTGGCCCTATAAACTCGACCCTACATCAGTCCAACTTCAGGTCTGCCAGTTTTTTGCCCTTGATTTTTACAGATGTTATGATGAAAAACACTTAAAAGGAAATTTTAGTGTACACACACATATACATGTACATTAATATGTCTATTATAAATTTTATATGTGACCCAAGACATTTTCTCTTCATTCAAAGCAAGGGCAAAAGTAGGGTGGGCCATAGGTTGCACATACCTGTGTCCACACCACCGTGGGGTCCCAGGTGCAGAGTCAGGGACTAGTGGGGTGCAAGTGGGACCAGTGAGTGATGCAAAGCGTGTTGAGAAAAATGAAGAAAGGCAAGAAGGTAAAAATGATATGAGCTGACATTTTATAAAGGGCATGTGTGGGGAGAAGATCCATAGAGTATTCTAAATTATTCCATTTGGAAAGAACCTTAGAGGATTGGTTAATCAACCCAGCTGTCTCTTAGCAGAATTGATTTCATTATTGTGAAAAACTTTTCTCCCTAAATAGGGTAAAAGCTTTAGCCTTGACTGGATCCAACAAAGAAGATTCCTGCATATTCTCTGGCAACTTGTCTAGCTCCTGACTGGAGTCAGACACAAGCAGCTCTCATCCCCCTCACCCCACCTTCCCCTGTACTCTTTGCCTTAAATAGCCTAAACTTTCCTTTCCCTTTCTGAAGGAACTTAAGCTTAATGCTTCTGGCTTGGCCTAAGCTGACTAATGGGAATACTGTCTCCTTTACATTATCTTTTTAATGTATTTATAGCCCATTATAATGACTCCCCGCAGCCTCTTCCTTCCAGTCTAAACCATCTCAGCACTTTTGTTCTTGCCTTTGCATATTTTCTTCAGCACCTTAATCTCTTTTGCTGTGCTCCTCTGACTCTGACTCTCTCTCTCTCTCTCTCTCTCTCTCTCTCTCTCTCTCTCTCTCTCTCTCCTTTTCTCTCTTTCTCATTATGTCCCCAACTCTAGATGGAACCACCAGTGAACACTAGCCAGGTCAGAGCAGCTGCCACTGATGAGCACTTAAGGACAAGAAGATGGCAGACTCCAATTCAAAGTGGTGCCTTCCAACGGACCTTTTTGCAATAACAGAAAAGCTTCATATCTTGCCACTGGGTACGTGTGGCTACTGAATGCTTGAAATGCAGCTAACAAAACAGTGGAATAAAATTTTAAGTTTGATTTAACATCACCTCATTTTAATTTAAATAGCCACAGTAGCAAATGGCTAGAACAAAATGATTCTATCACAAGGGCCACAGAAAAGGGCTGCAACACCAGAAAAGTATCACCGTAATATCTGTGTCCAGCAAACTCCAGTGACCAGTGAGGTTGAAGAAGACTAAGCCAAACCCAGGACCACACAGAGAAGTGAATCAGTTCTTGAAAGACAATTAGCTGTTTAGCCACATTAGGCACTTGGAACTGTGTAAACTAGACCACGTGCCTCTAGGGGGAGCAAGCGGATCCACTGATGATAGAATGAAGGCATCAGAGATTCTACCCTTGTAAAGAAGATGTGTTCTACATACACAATGGAGTACTACTGCCATAAGAATGACAAATTTGAGTCATTTGTAGAAAAATGAAAGTACCTTGAGACCATTATGCTTAATGAAATTAATCAGACCCTGAGAGTTAAACATCATATGGTTTCTCTACTATGAGAAAACCAAATTATAAAAAAGTAAGAGATATGGAAGCAAGTAAGAAGAACTATGTGGAGGGGAAAAGAGAAAGTGGGAAGGGTGGGTGAGAGGGTGGAAGGGGGAAGGGGTGCAATACGTAAATTTAAAACATCTATTTAAAAAATAGAGATTTTATCTTTAGAAGGTAAAAATCACACTTTATTATAGAGTGACAAAGCTTGTAATTTTTCAGTTAAAATATATTGAAGTTAAATCTAAAACCAATCTAAAATTGAGAAGAGAAAGAGAGCATGTGTGCGTGTGCATGAAAAGAACCTTCAAGTTCAAGAATCTTGTACTGGGGAGCTGGAGGGATGACAGAAGTTAAAGCGCTTTTCTAGCAAGCACAAGGACCTGAATTCGATTCCCCAGCACCACATGAAGCGGGGTATTGTGGCGCATGCCTATAATCCCAGCACTCAGGAAGCTGAAATAGGAGAACTGCTGCGAGTCTAAGGCCAGCCTAGGATACATGGTGAGTTCAGGACCAACCTGAACTATGTAGCAAGAACTTGTCTCAAAAGAGTCTTTTACTGACCAGGGTCTGTAATCAAAAACTTTAAGACCATTGAAGACCACTGAGCTGGACACCTGTCATGTGAGAACTAGCCACACTGATATTTTAAGCACAGCCTCAATATCCTGCAAGAAATCTGTAGTGCTCCTTCTCCGGGGTTCGTCTAATTCACATTATTAATCTCAGAGGCTCACACACTTCTGTGTGCATGAAAATCACCAGACGGGTGAGTGAATTTGCAGATCTGAGGCCTACCCAGAGAATGCTGACTCCAAATGGCTGGAAACAGAGCCTGGAAACCTGGGTGCTTAATAAATTTCACTAAAGATTCTGAATCACGTAGTTGCTAGACCTACACATCAGGACAGACGTATCTAAGCAGTAGCAGTATTTTACTCTACCAAGAAGACGGCATCTAAATGTGGAACTGGGGAATATTCTGATTTACAAGAAGGGCAGATTTTTACTGGCAAATGAATTTGCATCCAGTTACTTTATATGCGGTTTTTCACTACAGGATCACAGGCAGATGCACTCAAACCATATTTCACCATGTCCCTGAAGCATTCGTGATGATGAAACACCCAATGTGACTTTCAATCCATAATGGAAGTCACGACAGAATTAACTAGATGATTTGGGAAATGCTGTGCGGTCAAACCAAGGTTCAAACCTGCTGGTTCGTTTGGATTTCTCACCCTAGCCTAAGATTAGGGAAGTAACACAGCAAAGGAAATCTTTGCTTCTTAACATGAGGACACCTGAGCCCTCACATCTGTATTCTCAACTCCTACAAGGACAGCTTATATCCATGCCCCCTAGCAGACGATGACGTTAGACACAGAAATGGATCAGAGGTAGTTTACTTAAGATGTAGGAACTGCTTTTAATTACCATGGTATAGCTGTGTTGTAAGAAAAATAAAATAGACTCCTCAAGATTTTCTCCTTAGCAAAAGCACATGTGGTTTTCATTGTGAACTTGGTTCATTGTATGAAAGGAGGATTTGGAACCTCATTTGCAAACATTCTGAAGGTCTGATTATTTCTAAAGCAGGAGAAGAGTATGTGGGGACCACATTGTGGTTTCTCCATTCCATGTTAGAGTCACCTATGAGCAGATAGTGGTAAATCCTGCTAGGATTCTAAAGAGGGACACAGTATCAGGTGAGGCACTAATCTAATCTTCCTTTGATATGAGCCAGTTGGTGACCTGTGGAATGTCATTTGTTCACTCTGTGACTTAGTTTATCACCAGTGAAATTCACCATTGTATGTGTACTCATCAGATATTTTCTTATGAGCAGATAATAGGCACAACAAAATCAGAAAATCTGGTTGACTCTTACTTCTGAAAGAGTTCTTTACGTTTCTGAGTCAGGTACTTCTTCTTTAAATTCATCAGCTCGTTGCCCAGCTTCTCAATCTCATATTTATATTCTTGGCTCTGTGACTCATACATATTCAATTCTGAAGACAAAACCTAATGTGCCAAATAAAACAATGTTAGCAAAAGATGCACAGTGAGGCGATGTCCTTTTCTGGAAAGTTGTTTTGCATTTGCTACTATTTACCTCAGCGGCTAGATTTGCGAACATTGGCGGGATTAACAGCTAACGCAGTTGCTTCCTGGGCTCTAGGTTCCTAACCAGGTGGACACCTGGCTGACAGACAAACACTCATAATCAAGAGACAGAAGTAAATGAAACATCATCCTTCTGCTTAAAAGAGCCATCAGACAACATTCAAACAGGTTCACGTGAATGTTCTGATGTGCTTTGAGGAATATTGTTGAATAGAGATAGAACTTCCAGACACGCAATCTAAAATTGCTTTTAAATCCTGGTATTCAAGAGTATGACTCATCAAAGAATTAGAGTAAAAATGATTCTGAAATACCCCACCACTACTAACTAGGCCTCTGACTTAAATGCTGCCAAAGTTGTGATCCTGCTGGATATCTGTCATTCCTTTTACCTTTTCCCTTTCCCTCTTTTATGGAAATGGAGACTGAGCCCCAGCCTTCACACTTAGCTTCATCCTCAGTTCACTTTTCATTTTTAATTTTAAGACAGAGTCTTGATAAGTCGCTAAATTGCCTACATTAGGCTTTCACTTGTAATCCTCTTGCCTCAGCCTCCCAGAGTGCCGAGATCACTGGTCTGTGCCAGCAGGCCCAGCTATCACCTCTCTGTTATGTTCTTCGAAGGCTTTCACAAGTCCTCCCTTTAGCCCGCACTGGGACACTTAATCTCCACTCTGACATGTGCATAAGAGCGGCCAATGCAATCAGGACAGCTCTGCGATACGAAGCCTGAGCACCCACCTCCCTGCATGGCTGTGTTCAGTGAATGCCATTGGACACGGGCTGGACAAGAGCAGGACTTTGCTCATCTGAACCGAACACAATGCATGCCCCAACTACAGTGTACTCTCTGCCAACACCAAGATGACAAAAGGCATGCGATAGACTTGGTTTATTTTTCCTCTTATTGCTATTTTAAAGATGTACATAAAAGGGAGATCTTTGAGCATTCATCAGTTTCTGAACTCTTTCATCTCAATTACTGTGAAAATTATTCTGACTATGATATGAACCAACAAATGAGGTTTTCCTAATGGAAAAAAATCTGCCTCACTCCTAAGAACAAAGTTCCTAGGTTCTGCCTCACTCCTCAGTTCCTAGGAAGAAAGACCTGTTCCAAACAATGAGTGGGAAATTTCCTGAGCCCAGATAGTGACACAGAGCTGTTGGACAGGTTCAGGACCACTTCCCTCAGAGACTCCTGTGGAGGGTCACATTTCACTCTGAGCAGAACAGATATTGTCTGAGATAAAGGTCAAGGTAGCAAAAGGTCCCCATGATAGCCACTTGGGCCTCCTGGAGATATGTCTGGATAAGACAGTCATGTGCTTTTCTAATCTTTACCTATCCTGAGAAAATGAAGTAATATTTTTTTGTCTGGAATAGTTGTTTCAAGGACCAAAATAATCAAAAGCATACACTTTATGCAAAACTCAAATTATGACTTAAGATACATGAAATAAACATTCACGGTAATTTGAAAATTGATGTTCTAATTAGACTTCTGTTTCACGTCCCCTTTTTACGTAGAAAGACATGATTGTGTGATGTCCTAGTTTTGAAAAGGTTAGTGTTAATCTCACAGGATGGCATTGATTTCACTCCTGGCAGAAATGCAATGATTGTTACCTTCATTAAGCACGTAAGTGCCAAAAGTCGGCTGGGACACACATATTCCACAGATGTGTGAGAGCAAAATTTGCCTTGCATACCAAGAACAGCAAATACGTAGCATGTAAAGCTCAAAATACAGTGTGAATGCACGTAATTTTTAAGAAAACTTGCAAATAGGAATACATGTCCTCTCCCAAACTGAGGCTCTATTACTTAGCAGAGAATTGTACTAATAAAATTCTGGTGTGATTTCTTTTTTGCAGCTGCTTCTATGACACGACATCACGAAGCAAAGCCTGGAGGCCAGGAAGTAGCTTCTGCTTTGTGTACACTTATTTCTGGGTAGAGTGAAAGAGCAGAAACCTGCTTTGGTACAGTGGTCAGCTCCCATTGGGCCATGGAGTTAAGTGTTTCCTCTGCTCACGTCCACCACCCAAGTCCCCTAGGTCATCCTGAAGTCATCCACACAAGCCTATCTCCCAACTTCCATTTCACTGTCTTTATCCTTTCCACTGGCATTTCATCACATTCTTACCTGCCTCTTTCTAGAAATAAGGAGCTGTGATATCTAACGAGCATCGAGAAAGCTGAATTGGTGGGGTGTAGTAGCATAAGGGAGGCAGGCTTACAGTGCCACGGCAGTGGGCTGGCCCAGGTGTGTCCCCCAAACTACCAAAGAGCAGAGCCTGCCACTTACTTTCAGCTGCTTGTTCTTCTCCTTCAGTGTGTGCCGGTAGATCTGCAGCTGTTCTGCTGCCTCAGGGCCTGGCTGCTGGGCTAAGATGTGCTTCAGTTCCATGTACAGTTTCTCCTTTTCCTGGTGGAGAGCACATCCCAGGCAGAAATCAACAACCCTTTACATACCAGGGAAGTTTCTCTCACCACATGACCATAATGGTCTGGGGATACCTACTCCTTTGGGCCTCTTTGCTCTGTTTACATTCACATGCTGATTCAACATGCCTCAAAACAACTCTTACCAGGACCTAGGATGTGTTCAGGACTTAGGGATGAATAACAAGACAAATGAGTAGAAGCAAGTCTCCCTTAACACTATAGTACTCTGAAGAAAAAGAGATTAAAGAGCCTATTAGAAAATGGAAAGGCATCCACTGTTCCTGAATAGGCAGAACCAACATTGTCCAAATGGCCACACTAACAACGTTGATATCTAGATCCAATGCAATTCAAACCAAAATACCAACAATGTTCTTTACAGAAGTAGGAAAAAAATCCTAAAATTGATATGAAAATAGAAGAGATCAGAATAGCCAAAGCCAGCCTGAGAAACAAGAGCAAGGCAGCTGGCATCACAATCCCAGATATCAAGTTAAATTACAAGGCAACAGTGATTTTTAAAAATATATATGGTACTGGCACAAAAACAGACAGGTGAGTCAGTAAATAGAATTGAGGATGGAGAAACACCCCAGGTAACTCCAGCCATTTGCTCTTCAAAAAAAGGGCCAGAAACATATGCTGGACAGAAAGATAGCCTCTGTAACAAATGGTGCTGGGAAATCGACTTATCCACAGGCAGTAAAATGAATCTAGATCTGTATCATTCATTCTGTACTAAAATCAAATCAAAATAGGTCAAAGACTTAGATATTAAAACAGAAACACTGGACCCTCTGGAAGATGAGGGGGGAAAAAAGTAGGGTCTGGAGAAATGGCTCAATGGTTAAAGTGCTTGCCTAGCAAGAACTAAGTCAAGCACTAGGTACCTGAGTTCAATTTCCTAGTACCACATAAGTCGAGTGTGGTAGCAGATACCTATAATCCCAGCACTTAGGATTGCCCTGAGTCCAAAGCCAGTCTGGACTCCACAGTGAGTTCAAGAGCAGCCTGGGCTACAAAGTTGGACCCTGTCTCAAATAAATAAATAAATAAAACACTTGAAGACACAGGTATAAGCAAGGACTTTGCAACAGAACACTAGTCATACAAGAGATGACACCAAAAATCAACAAGTAAGATTTTATCAAATTAAGAAGCTTCTTTATAGCCAAAGAAATAACCATGACAGAGGAGACAACCAACAAAATGGGGGGAAAAACTGCCCCTGCACTCCTCAGGCAGACGATTAATCTCTAGAATAAAGAACTCCAAAAAATTAGACTCCCAAAATAAAAGACATGATAAAATAAAATGTAAGTGGAAGAAGTAGAAACGGCCAATAAATACATTTAAAAAAATGTTCAGCATCTTTGGCCATTAGGGATACATCAATCAAAACCACATTGAGATTCTATCTTAATTCAGGAAGATGGCCTAGCATCAAAAACTCAAAGAACAGCAAATGCTGATTAGGTTGTGAGGGAAAAGGAACCCTCTACATTATTGGTGGGACTATAAGCTACTACAGCCATTCTAGAGATCAGCATGGAGATTCCTCAAAAAAAAAAAAAAAAAACTGAAAATAGAATCCATTTGTTCCTCCTCAAAAAAAAAAAAAAACAGAAAATAGAAATTCCTTTTGAACCATTTACACCTCTTCTGGGTATCTTGAAAGATACCCTATTACAGCGACACATGCATACCCATGGTGATAGCAGTACGACTTAACTTGTGTATCTGTCAATGACTGAATGGATAAAGAAAATGTAGTTTAGATACACAACAGAATAAATCTGAGTCATTGTAGGAAAATGAATGCACCTCGAATCCATTATACTAAACAAAATAAATCAGACACAGAAGGCTAAATATTTCATGGTTTCTCTTATATGAGAAACCCAAACCATAAATAATTAAAATAAAGAAATAAAAAGTAGGAAAGGGATATAGGGAAAGGGGGAAACTGAAGGGTGGGGAGGAAAAAGGAAAGTAAAAATCATTAAGATGTGATATGCATATGTACCAATTCCCCAGGCTGAGCGTAATTATTATCTATCATACATGTATACTACTAATAAATACAATTATAGGGAAAGAAAGATTTTTATTAGAGAGAGAGAGAGAGAGAGAGAGAGAGAGAGAGAAAGCCCCCTTGTACCTGGACAAGGGATCACAAGTTGGTGAGCAACCAGCGACACGGAAAAATGTCAGCCAAGTGTGGCAGCCAGGGAGAGCAGGAAGAGACTATGACGAGAGGCTTTGCAAACGTGGACAGGAGTTCCCCTCAAGCAACGGGGAAAAAAGATCCTTCTTAGGCATGGTGGAGTAGGTGTGCAGTGAGTTCAGATCAACAGAGGCAAAGGAGGAGAGTGGTAGAGAGAAGGTCCTGGCTCCTAGGAGGAGACCAGGCTATGCAGGAAACTGCAACCTCTAGGCAACCTCTAGGGAACCAGTGATAGCCAGAATTTGGCTTGTCTTCAAAGCATCAAGTTCCACCCAAGATAAAGTAAAGCAAACTGCATGCTCAGAGCCCCAGGTCTAACAGAAGACAAAGGAAGCTTGACCTCTGGCATCACAAAGGTGGGATCAGTGGGATCTGGTGAATGATCAGACAGGTAAGGAAGAAAAGGACCAGATGACCCCCAAAATTTCTGACACTGAACGCTGGAATGGGGAAAGGGATAGGTGATGGTAATGAAGACACAGAAAAGGAGCAGATGTCATAAGAGGAATACTACTGCCCATCAGAGGGTGAGGTGGCCCCAAGCCCAGACTCAGAGGATACCTGGGAGAAGACTCCACACTGTGTGGAGAAGCAAAGAGCAACCTGGGTGAGAAAAGCCAGATCTTTGGAAGAAAAACAGCACCGTGGGTATCCAAGGAAGTGAAGCCAGAGAGGGGAGAAAGGTGGGATAGCAAGGGAGCACCCTCCAAACAAAAGGCAGATGTTCAAAAAGGAGGCATTCCTTCTCTAAGCTGGAAGCTTAGAACGGTGTGAAGAGACGAAACAGGAGAAAGAGCAAAGAAGTAGCGCTTAGGTGAGTCCTCTGGGCACCGTGGCTGACCTCACTCCAACAGGCTGTGGTGATATTTGGGAAGCAAAAGTCACACCGGTTGAAAAACAAATCAGCAGTGTGCACCGGTAATCCCAGTATTCAGGAGACTGAGGTAGGAGGGTCTCAAGTTTGGGGACAGCCAGAGCTACTACATAGTGAGTCACTGCCTAGAAAAAAAAACTAAAATTAAAATTTAAAAAATAGGAAGTAAAGACAGTATTTTTAAGAAATATGGTGACATGAGAAGAAAGAAGATCTTGAAATGGTTTTTCCCCCAGGAAAACAAGGATGGCAAATTGGTGGGACTAAAAGAAAGGTTTTCCGAAGAACTCAAAGCAAATCAGATTTCTATGCCTTAATTTGAACAGTAAGCAGTAGAGAATTCTCATTGGTATCCTAGAGCTTAATTGCGTATAATGTGTTTTCAGATCCTTGCACCAAAGATATTACATACAAGGAAAGACATTTCTAAAGCATCTCAGTTCTCCATTTCCATATCTCTAATGTGCAATAATTAGAGCAAACATTGATAAGACTAGTGTGTCTACTCATTAAACAATGTACATACTTATCTTCTTAAGGTAATTATAAGTACCAGCTCTCTCATTAAATAAACATTCAGTCAAATGGAAACTAACTTCTACCTAGAGCTAAGCAATCATGGCATTGTCATCAAATAGTCCATTTTTGCCAGAGTACAAAAAGCCATAAAAATTGGTAAAATTCATTAAATAACCCCTGTTACTATTTGTTTCAGTTTTTCCATTCCCTGGACCAAATTATAGATATGTTATTTAAAAAAAAAAAAACAGCTCCATCTACAGAAGAGTATCTGAAATTTAAAACATTAGTTGGGTGAAATAAACTTCTGGAGAAATACATATAAAAAAACCAACTTGCCATTTACTAAATAATTCCCAAAATAACAAGAAAACCGAAATGCTCATGCTAAAGAAAACTCAAATAGAATTACAAAATGGTGATTTTGCTTCGCCATACAACACCTCCTGTCACACCTTACAATATAATCTTCCCAGTAAATGGATGTAGCAAGCAATGAGAAAGATATCAGGGGCAAGTTTATTTTCTATAGCCACTTAACACCTGCTCTGTTGGAAAAATCACACTTCTGACAAGGCTTCAAGATTCAATTTGGAGAGGGCAATACGTACATGGAGAAGCCCATGGAACAGTTTTGTGTATTTCTTTTAGCTCACTTTTCTTTACCCCAGAATATAGGCAGACTTGAAAAGTAAAAAACCCCACAAAGATGAAGAAGAAGCAATCTAGTTTGGGATATAATAATGTTTTAAATGGAAAAGACCATCTAGCTACAAAACCCACGAAAACGTCTCTTCAATTGTTCATGGTACGTAGGGAGCAGACTGGCACAGAGAATAAAGTCTGAGAAAAGCAAACACTGTTGCTTTGTTTCATAGGTGAGATTCACCAGATCAGTGGGAATTGATGTTGGGTCAAAAGTTGCCTAACAAGTCAAAAACTTAGTTATGAAATGCTCAAGAATCCCTTTTCCCATGCTGCACTTCCTCCCGGGACTAGAAGATAGGCTATCACCTTGAAACAATCTGGATCACATTGAGCTACAAAATTTCTGTAGACTCTGATAACTTCAACAGAAGAATTGACCTGAAGGTAAAATCAAGTTCAAAACCAAGTTAGAGGATAGAGGTAAACTCCTCCACTGACTCACCCTGCCATGGGTAGGAGCCCTGCCTGTGTTCCCTAACAGGAAGCATAGTCTGTTGATACAAAATGAATGAATGCTGTCATTTACCTCCTCCCTTGTCTTATTCCTTCACTTCCAGCTTTTTTTTTCAAGCTGTGAGATGAAATGGAATGGATTCGTTCTAAAGAACAACTGAGCAACTGAACAGTGAGAATCCATAAGGGTAAATAAAAGTGGAAAAAAATTGAATTGATTATGATTAACATGAAATATTCAAAGTCCAAGAGTTCTGGGGGTTAAACAACAAGGACAAGCTGATGTGTTCATGGTGGGTAGAAGGAAGATCGGATGACACTTCGGAGACTCAGACAGAGGAAGGCATGAGGAGCAGAGGCAATGGCTAGTGGTGGTTGGAACGTGTCACCAGGTTTCAGCAGGCAGGTATCATGGAAACCTAACTGATAAAATTAAAGTGAAGTCTGGGCAGCATTACCATTCTAGCCATGTGTATCACATGAATTTGTATTTTGAGAGGACGTGCTAGAAATTTAGATAAATATGGAGAGTTTGATGGATTGAAGGTCTTAAGTACGATTGTCTTCCAATTTATTTCTCTCCTAACCCTCTACAAGGGCCAACCAAGCTCTTCAAACATTGCGCAATGGTGTGTATAATAACCCCATTTGGAGACAAAGCATGCAATTCTATTATAAAGAGAATCTATCTTATGCAACAGAGACTCATTAGCTGTCCAATGTATATTGTCTCCATAAGCCGGCAGTGGCAGAACCAGCTGCCTCGGAATACATATTCTGTCCTTCTTCATTAAGCTACATCCATTTCTCTTTAAACCTAGTTGATTAATTTATCACTTGGTTAGAAGCACCATATGTCAATGAGCCATCATAAGAAAATCATAAATAGTTTATTTCCTCACCAACAAAAGATTATGTCTTCAGGTTGGCATTTTTTACTTATGCAGAGATTGTCAATAACGCACATCAATATTACTTAGTATCAGACTTCACTCTTTCAATTACTCTACAAACAACTATCCTGGAGTAAAGCCAGACTACTAACACCAAGAGGCGAGCTTTCTCTGTGCCTGAGCCAGTCTTGCAAGCACTAACCCTAGCACTTCCATCCTCTTAAACACTCCATTCTCTCAGCTGGACAGACTGTCAGACACGATATGATTGTAGATTCTTAGCCTGCAGGAGGCTCTGCCAAGTCATGCTAGATAAGAGCATATCTTATTATCAATATCAGCTGAGTATGGTGGTAAGAGGTTAATGATAGTGTTGCCTTCAAATCATGGTGTCATTACTTGGTGATCATCTGTAACCCCAAATGGAAACTCCAGGTACAGAATCACTCAGAATTCAGCTATTTGTCTTTTATCTGGCAATCCATTAAAAGTCTAAATTGTGAACAGTCTCTGCAAATAAGAATTGGTGCTATTCTGAGTACAATTCAGAGGAAAAATTGAGTTGCTCACAGCACTCCTTCCCCTCTTGGGCTACTGCTTTATAATCACTGTCCGTTTGTTCTCTCTGTCTTTTGCTTTGCATCTTCCACTGAAGACAGAGATGGTTCACATCCAGCGTGCACCTCAGCCCCCCTTCCTCCTCAGCTCGCCTACTCAAGGCAGTAGCTAACTGAGACGAAATAATTTATTCTGTTTTCATCTGACTCTGTGTTTGGCAAATGCCAGTGCATTGATTTTGCTCACCCAGGAGCCATCAATTTGCTTCGGCAAGAGTTGGGAATATTTGCCTCGTCCCTTGAACTAGCTGACTCGTGGGAAATGGGCAGCCTTCCTCCCAAACAAAGATGCACACTTATGATCACCCACTGTGCCTGAGTACCAGATGCTCCAAGGAAAGACATGGTTTCACCTTCCCTCTAGCCTTACCCAAAGGGGATAAGGGGACTAAAATTATAAAAATTATAAAATTATTAAAATTATAAACACTAATTCTGAAAAACTACAAATGCACACTTTACTGGATATACAGAAACAGACATTGTCTATGATTTTACATGCAATACTTAATTGTTATTAACCCATTCTTTCTCCCCAATTGAATTACATGTCCTAGAGGCCAAAGCCATGATGGATACACACACACACACACACACACACACACACACACATATATATATATATATATATATATCCCTGGTACCTACCATTGTGCTCTACACATAGTCGGTGCTCAATAATTTTTTGATTTCAATTATATCGAAAGCAAACAATGCTCATCCTATTTTAGTGGTGTACATCTATAAAGGTAGAGACATACTGTGTTTAGAACTTTCTTCTGGATTAGATCACTGGATAATATTGCTCAGTGAGCAGAGCTTGCATAGTCAACCCCAGTTGCTGTAAGTTTCATTACTTTGAAGTCATTTTTTTGCATTATTTATATTGTATACAGGAAATCTCTTCATGACTTAGGCGGTCAACATTATAAGGTGGGGTAAAATATTTCCTGAAATGTTTTATAAGAATTTCCATTTATCTATATCTTTGCCATTGCCATTGCTTAATACTATCAGACAGTCCTCAGGAAAGAACTCAGCCGAGCCATCCCCAGACTCCTGGGCCACTCGGGTGATGACATGTGTGTTTCAAGCTGGTAAACACGTAGCAATTTGTAATACAGCAATAGATAGTTAATTAGGACATCTTAACTTCTGCTCCTCTGTAAACAGTAAAATATTATCTCAGGATGGGTGTATATTTCATTTCTCTGCTTATAAAGTTGACCTTTTTCAAATTTATTCACCATTTGTGTTTACTCCTCTGAGGAGTACCTTTTCACATGCATATGTCTCCTGTTTTACCACTGAGTAATCTTTTCCTTATTGATTTTTAATTATTAACATATTCTACATATATAAAGTTTATATTTTACTTTCTTCAAGATTTCTCTTCAGGATACTCTTACTTTAATGTAGTAAGATTTAATCATAATTTCTTTTATGGTTAATGTTTTTTGTATTTTGTTTAAGTACTCTCACTGAGTGGTTTTAAAAGATTTCTTTCAGAAGAAATATCCAAAGTCTTCATTAATGTCTCACAAATCTTCTCTTGATCCCTGGGTATTTAAAATATCCTCTTCAGAAGTGTCTGCACTTCCACTTGTTCAATTTTCTCTTTTTCCACCAGATACTGATGCTCATTGTCCTAGGATACGACTCCAGTATTATCCTAATATCATTTTCATTGACTTCATGGTATCTTACACCTTTTGTAAAGTTACAATTTCATTTTCATTTTACAACTGTTTTGTTATTGTGTTTTCACTGTAATGTTGGATTTTAATCACGGCGGGCAATGACACTGAAAAAGACAGGGCAATATTGTCGGGATGGGTAGGAGGCAGTCCTAGGGCACTGGAGGGACATCTGGCTTGGGAACAGTCCTAATGGCAAGCTCTTTGGTGAGTATCCTCATATCATAACAACCTTTGCTTTCCTGCACAACCTCACAATTTGTGAAAATTAGACAAAGACTCTAGAGAAAAGACTGAGTAAAGAAGGGACAGCACCTTTGACTTAAAGACCAGTGTTAAGAATGTGCCAGGCATGGTACTAACCTCACAACATGTTACTTCAATAACACATCACACCAAGCCTGTGGACTGGTTTTTCCTACAAGGAAGTTGAGGCTCAGAGGTATTTATCAGTGTCTCACCCAAATAATATAAATACAAAGTGGCAGAATGAAGATTTTAATGAACATTTCAGGTTATGATAAAAATGTGTATAAGTGTGTGTAAATATTCTTTATTTTTGTTCTTAACCACTCATACTTATAGCAAAAGGGGAGAACAATATAAACAAAGACACAAAAGTGAGTAAGTGACAGCACAAAGGCCCCACGTAGCAGCCCAGCTGACTGCAGCACGCAGTGTATGCAAGGTAGGTCAGAGGGAGTCGCCTTCCTGGACCAGGAAGGAGGATGCATGACTGGAAGGACAGGCAAATTTCATCTTCAGTATGACAGGCAGTAGGAAGTCCTTGAGGGTTTCTTGACATATATAAAACAGAATGCCACAGAGTGAGATAAAAAGCCTGTATGTGTATAAGTTCTAATATCTTCTTCCAACTCTTGATCACTAAGTGATCTACTTTAGAGTACTACCCAAAATCATACTGAGGAGCTGAAGAGGGCTGTGAATGGTAGGAGAGGGGACTAAAGGTTGAGGAGAGACACGTGAGAGTGTGGAGATGGAAATTACATGATCAGTAACCGACTGCAACAGGGGTAGGAGGAGGATGAAGAGTTTAATGTGACTCTGGCATTTCAAGCTCTGGGAAAAGCTGACATACCATGAGTGTGCACACTCAGGCTGGGGAGAAAATGGTTCCAGGCAGAAAATGGTGAAGCCAAACTGGAAGAACCAACAGGGCATCCTTTCACTAACAAGTGTTAAGAAATCAAGTAACTTCTTTTTGGAAGGCTCTCCTAGTTGTCTCGAGTTAGCCACACCTTTGGTGTTAGAACAATGTGGGTTTTTTTCTTTTTCTTTTTTTAAGCTTGGATTAGTTCAATAACATTCCTCTTTGGCTCATGGAAGGCCATATTTGGCTTTTTGACATCCTCAGTATAGATAGACTTACACATAAGTCTAATTTATTTTCTTTGGATTAATTCCTAAAGTAAAATTTCTAAGTCAAAGAGCTTTTGTATTATGAGGTTTTTAATAAACACCACTCCAAACTGTCTGATAGAAAGTTTACATCAATTTAAACTCTATTCACGGTACGCGAAACTGCCTACTACTCCCACATTCTCACTAACAGTGGGTATTGCTTTTCTATTTTTGTTTGCCAATTTGATAAAAGGTAATTATTCTTTTGATTTTCATTCTTTTGACTAATAATAAGGTTATACTTGCACATGCTCATTGTCATTTATATTTCTTCTCTTATGAACTCTTTGCTTAGGGTCTCTACCAATTTGTTCACTGAGGTCTTTTCCAAATGAAATGTAAAAATTATACATTAAGCTGGAACCAGTGGCACAAGTTCAAGCCTAGCCTGGATAACTTAGTGAGATTCTGTTTCAAAATCAAAAAAACTTAAAATGGGCTAGAGATATAAGTCAGCTTTAGAGTCTAAGGCTTGATCGCTAGCAACACACAGACACCCACACACTCACACATATGTACAAAGAACACTGACCTTTCCTATGCTATGTTTGTTGAAAATATTTTCCTGATTTTAAATGTTTACATATTTTAAGTGACTTCTGCTGCACTGATGAAGTTTTAAACTTTTTCTACGGACAAAGATGTCATTCTTCTATGATTCCTGCTTTTGATATTATATTTTGTTCTTTCTCAACTAATAAATACATACCTCAGAGAGATGTCCATGTATGTATAACACCATAGAACTTTATATGCCTACTGACTTTATTGATAGTAAAAATGTGAAAGAAGAAAAATAAAATATCCATCACTTAAAAATGGATGTCATAGAGATATACAGTGGAATTATCTATAGCTTCAATACCTGTCAACACGAAGACCCCAAAAATACGATGTTGAATAGGAATAAAAAGGGGAAAATGAATAACAATGCATGCCACCTAACACCGTGTGCGAAATGCACCATGTAATCATACACGTTCTCCGTAGATGCATCCATCTGCAGCAAAGGACAAAAATGTATTGAAAAAATACATCATAAATTCATGATAGTCTTGTGCTTTTAGGCAAAGCAGGAAAAAGTGAGACTTTAAAAAGTGTACCCAAGAAAAGTCTTCATCTAATAATAAAAGTAATTAGTGAGTAAAAGTAATCTAAAGTAATTTACTTCATCTTTTAAAATCTGAAACAAATATGACAACCTATTAACATTTGTTGTTTGGGGGTGAACAGATAGTACACATGGCACAGGACATTTTTCTGTGCTAATATTTTGTCCCAGGCTGAAAAATAAAAGGACCAAGAACAAAAACAAAAAAAAAAAAGGCTTTTTTGAATCCCAGTGTACAGATATTTGTTTACCTTATTCCATAACTTTTGCAGTATTTCTTAAAATCCTGTATACAACATAAAGTAAGGATCTACCTAATTTTCCCAAATATAAGTTCCACAGCTTTGCCTATGTTGCCGCGTTTCTTTATCGTAATGTTCTGTGTCATTATTTGTCTACGTGCTTGTCTCCTACACTGGATTCTGCTCATGTCACAAGCAAGAACTGTTTCTTGTGTTGTTTTCATTCTTACAAAAAGCTTAAGAGCTAGTACTCAGTGCTGGTTGAATGAACGAGAGAATTAACAGAAGGAATGAATAAATGGCTCACCCAAATGAATAAAACTCCTCTGCGATCCATGAAAAGACTCACTCAGGTTACACCGAACATTCTCAGTCAATTTTAAAGAACTTAGCAGTGAAGCTGGTTCCTAAATAATGATCATAAAACATCTGCATGCTCATCAACATGGTAGCCACCAGCTACATGTGGTTATCCAGCACTTGAAATGTTGATGTTGATAGTGGGAACTGCTATTTGCTATCAGTCTTAATACACATCAGGCAGTATAGACTTGTCACATGGAGCATAAGAGCCATTAATAATTCAAAATGTATTTCACATTGAAATTGTATTATTTAGAATAAACTGGATTAATCAATAATCAACTGGATTATTTTCACCTGATCCTTTTTTCGCTTTGCTATAGTGGTTACCAGGAGATTTTAAATTACAGATATGTCTCTCATTCTTACTGGACAGCATTGATACAGAGAAACAATATCACTTTACACCTAAAATTGTAGAAGAATATGTCCAGTTTTTATATATGTTATTCAATAAATCTGAATGCAAAGGAACCACCTTTTATATCAGTAATGGCATGAAACTAGATGAAAAATTACAAGGCAGTTATGCTTCATGGCCAACAACTTGGAAAACTAGACCTTAGGCAAGCTGTTCCATACAACACTTGATAAAACTTCAGGGGACTGGAAAATCATGAGTTAAGTTTGGTAATACCAAGTGGATTTGATTCCAAAAGAAGACACTAAGGTTGGAAGGGGAGGGTGGTGTGGGGGTCGGGGGTATAATGTGAAAATAGGCCACCCTAAGGCACTGAGCTTTTGTGCTCAGTCTCCTCGTGCTACTGCTGCCCACAGATCAGGCTCACACTATGTCAGCTCTCCTGGGGTGAATGCTCTTTAATGTGGTTTCCTCTGGACTGGAGAGTGATAAATCTAGTGTAGCCCTATTGACTCTGAGATCCATGTCCCAACAGAGAGGTATCGTGGTCAAAAAAGGGGGCCAACAGGTACCTCTCAACTCTTGTGAAGGGGACACATCAGTACTTAAAATTCCCCTTTTCTCATAATGCACAGCAACTCTCACATCCTTGACTTCAAAAGTCCTGGAAAAACTCCTTTCATGTTCTACCCCTCGCCGTTACCGTGACTAGGTACCTCAAAAGCCCAGGGAGCTATTCTGGCAGGAGCTGCCTGTACCCACAAGAGGAGGAGGGACTGAGCAAGAGCACAGAGCAGAACCCTCTTCTGCAGGAAGGAGAGGAGAGGCTGTATGAAAAGATTCACTTCATGTTTTATGTCCTGTCCAAAGCAGCCAAAGCCAGGAGCCTAGAATGAAAAAGTGGAGTGATTCTATGCATAACCTAAGGGTTGCCATGTGAGCTCAACAAACAAAAGGATCAGGTTTTATAAAACAAAAGTAAAAGATGGAATGTAGACACACCTGAGTCATCTCTGACTTAAGAGAAATTCAAGCGGTGTCAGATCTGGCAAGATGAAAGGATTTCACAAGTCAGAGAGCAACAGTAATATTCAATATCAAAGAGAAATCAAGGCTTTGCCAAATAGGCACCATTTGGATACGTATCAATTGCAGAAATAACACTTCCTGAGAGACCTTTAAATAACAAGGACATTCTGATAAACATATTTGAGAAACAGGAGCTGATGTACCACAGTAGGCACTGGTATTTAAAAAAATCCTTCTTCCTTTTATCTGGTTGACATATTACACCTGAAATTCCATAGCCAGTTGAACATGAATATCATTAATTCAAGAGCTGGTTCTGCAATGCTTTAATTCTGCATTCCCCTCTCTGGATAGCGGTGGCTAACTGATCACTTACCTCCCTCCCCTGCTCTCTGCCCTCGCTGGGACCGGCAATCACTCACCTGCTCCGGCACTCAGCCCAGCAGCCTCCCCCAGATCTTGGTGGCTTCCTTCCCCCACCTCATTCTTACAGTCAAATACTTCCCAGTGCCCATGACGACCCTCAGCTCCCACATCCCGCCTTCTGCCACACCTGATACCACACACACACACACACACACACACACACACACACACACACACATCTCCTCTTCAGGCCCCTATCTCTGAAGGATCCCAGTTTCACCTGGTCATACCTGCTCAGTAGCTGATTTGATCCAAACATATAGAAGGCACCTTAGGAGACTTTGACCTACATTATAAAACTTTGGTGTTTAATTCATGCCAGATGAAGAGCTGGTACCCTTCATCCTGGTATGTGTATGTGAATATATACAGACATAAAACCACACATACTACCTCCATGCACACACATGAACATGTGCACCTACCTGGAAACCCCTCTCTTTCCTCTGAGCTTACTCCAGGCACTCATGCCTGATATCATGAATCTCACCCTACCCTTTAAAATGCTTCCCAAGGATTAGAAGACAATGGGGTCACTCCATTACTCTGGGGAAGCAGGGCTGGGATGAAAAAGGACCGAGATTTTGCATGGTTTATTCTATGCTTCTAGATTGTTTCATCTTTTATAATAAGAATGCATTTGTGTTTTGTGTTTTAAAATTCTTGTCCTCGGGTCTCACATGACCAAATGCTTGATATCCAAGTTCGCTATCCCCACTGTCTCATCACTCTGCCTACTGAGCCCTTGGCGGTCATTTTCAGCGAACGCCCCAGTGCTGTGCTCCGAAAGGGCATCCCACATGACTGCCTTGCTGCCACAGTCTTTCCTCCATTCTGCTATTCCAATCTGCTCCCTTCTTGGAATTCCCTCCCCTGCTGCCCTCAGTGACATTGCCTGAACTCCACTGCAAAATCAGATGCATTTCACAAAAGATCCTGCACATGCCCTAAGGAGCTTTTCCCCTGCTTTCTCCTAAATCGAAGGCAGTGGTTTGTGTAAGCATGGAACACAATTGGAGAAAGGAGGTGCAGAACAGGGAGCCTCTAAGCATACTGTGTGTATGAATAGGAACTGCCATCCTCTGAGCAGTGCGCTAGGCATGCTCACACAACCATCTCCTTCCCCATGGTTTCCATACTGGGAAAAGCCAAAGATGACAAGGCTGTGACAAAATTTCCATAACTTTTTGTGTGGCTACGCGGCTGCTATGGTTTGGATCTGGAGTGTCCCTCCAAAAGCCTCATGTATTTAGACGTAGTGAGGTAACTACAGAACGGTATGCTGTTGGGAGGTAGGGCCTGGCTTGAAGGGGCAGATGCTTGGGGCTTGGACTGGAAGGATTGTATCAACCTGTTGAGATTGGACATTGCCCAGGACAGAGCTTTCCAGTGTGAGTTGTTGACTCGTGGGCCAGAAAATGAGGGGCACCCACCCTGGGTTTGGGGGAGCCCAACTAGCAGCTTGAACTAAGTAAGGGAAAGAAGAAAAAACATTGTTGCAGCTTCTTTGTGGGAAATTTCTGGCCTTGCCTGAGTCTCCAGACATTAGCTTGGCTCATGCGTCCATCTTCTGTCTGCAGTGGGGTGGGCAACTCTCTAGCCTTTCCCATGTGCCAGCTGCCCCATGAATGGACAATGTATTACGAGCTAAATAAATCTGTCCTCCCTTAAATCATGGTGTTGGGTATTCTGTCACAGCAAGAAATAAGTAATGAAGATAGGGGCCTTCTTGTCAACCAACCTCTATCTACACCCCAAATGGCCACATGACTGCACCCTCCCATTTTGAGCTATCTCACTCAGCCTCCCTCTACTACTTCTGCCTGTGAGGAGCTGGCAAAGGTAACATCACCTGAGGAGGATTTTGAGTTATGAAGAGGAATTTGATGCACAAACAAGACTGGATGGACATTCTTATGAGGAACTACATTTTAAAAGGCAGAAAAGACAATCTGTGTTTAGAGAACCACCATTAGCCCAATGCTTCAAGTGTTAGAAATTAGTGAGCTTCAAATGCGGTGGTGTCACAGGTAGATGGACTTTGCAGCATGTAACCTGCCGGACAAATTTTAAATACTTCTATCATTATCGATCTCACAGACTTGGCTGAAGACCAAATAAGACATTGTATGTAAAGTTGTCTTGTCAACTGAAAAACATACTTATAAATTATAATTGTTCTATGATATTTTGCCTCTACATTAAGAGTCAAGATATGGCAAGACTGAAGAAAATTAAAATATCTTTTAATTTCTTTTGAATCCACATTCCTAGAACTGTTTGCAAACTTGAGAATTCTAATTAATTGTTTTCCTCTCACCTCTTTTTAGGTTAATAGGATGCAATAAACTTCAAACTCTATTAACAGTGTAGTCAAATTCCTGATAACCGTCAATGAGACGATCAGACTTTCCATTTGAGTTCTGAAAGTTCTTTGAAACCCTGCCCCAGTAACAAAGCCAGTTCATTTTCTCTTGTGACTCTTTCAATTTCCTCCATTTCAATCTCATCGGACTTCATAACATTACTATTCTTCTGTAGCTTCCCAGCCATTCATATCATCCTTTGCCTGTCTGATTTCCAATCTATTCTTGCTACCAGTACTCAAAAGCCCACCATCTTTACTATTCCAACTGATTTTTTGAAGTTGCTATTACAAACAAAGTAATAAGTCAGTAAACAAGAACTAATTGAACAATTATTAGAAAATAAGAAAATCATCACCTCCCAAAAGAGATGCTATTATGTACCTAAACACCAGAGGAAATCGGCCGAGAAGCTGCTCTGTGATAGGTTGGACACAAATAAGCATGTTCGATAGATTTCCATCAGGCCAGCAGTGGCCAATTGGAACACACACGGAAAAGGATTGCTTTCTTCAAAACTACCAACCCCTACCAAAGGTGCAATTAAGAAAAATAAAAGGGAACATGAGTATTTCTGGAGTCTCTGGGGTGTGTGTGTGTGTGTGTGTGTGTGTGTGTGTGTGTGTGTGTGTCTGTCTGAGTGATTTAAAAAATTGCAGGCTTTATACGACAACAATTTTCCTCCTTTATTTTGTTTCTTTTAATGTCAGCTTCTGTTCATCCAGGTTTAGAGAATCATAAGGTGAAATTTTCAGAATGCAGAGTTGGGGGGACAGAGTAGGAACTCAAGAGAGGGGATATTTTGATTAAAGGGCACTGAGGCAGTGGATCCACTTTACCACCTTTGTATTTAGCACAGATCAAGATTTAAAAAAAACTGAAAACCACTTTTGACTCTTTTCTCTTAGCCTTCACAGATATATAGTGGCCAAGTCGCAAACTTTGGTCTTTTTAAGATCTCATGGATCTACTGCTTGTCATCCTCAACGTCTCCCCCTGTTGGAAATCCTCCTTTGGCCTTGGGCTCAAATTACAGCTCTTCCTTGGCTGCTCCTTCTGCCCAGTCTCAGTCCTCTGCATCCCCTTCGATCTTGCCTTGTCTTCACTTTACCTGTGTCTAGACCACATCCTCTAGAACACAGACCTGGAAGGTCAGCCAGCCTGGGCTGGAATATAGATTCACTTCTCACCACAGACTGCAGGGGCTTCAGCCCCACTCTTCCACTAAATAGCCACATGGCTTTGACGATGTCCCCAAATTACTGAGTCTCAGTTTCCTCATTTGTAAAATCTGCCTAATAGCTAAACAATAAAAAATATTGAGAGTTATTTATGTAATATCCTTAATAAAAAGGAGTCATAACAAGCCTAGGCATATAATAATATAATAGGCATGTCACAATATTATATTAATAATAAAATAGACATGTAACATAGTAACCATGTCAATACTATCATGAAAGCTGTATGACTGCTGTGATTGAAGTCCATGGTCCTCTACATGAGGCGAGTTTAGGACCGATGCTTAGTTTTCCAGACTGTACTCTTGTCACCACTGACTATAAGCAAAGGTGCGCCCCAAAACAAGCTAGCCAGCTATATAATTCCCTGCTACTAAATACTTCCCAGACCCTAAAGTACCCACAGAACTTAGACTCCTCATCCCCCTTCAACTTAAAAAGCTTTTTTTCATCAGTTTTCAAGGGTATTTCCAGGAGGACCTTCCTTCGAGAAGTGGGGTGTAACTAAGCAGTCCAATAATTTCCTAATGTGTACAAGGCCCTGGTTTGATCCTCAGCACCACAGAAAACAAGCAACCAAGTAAAAAAATAGGAAAAAAAAAAAACTCTCCACAACCCACCCAAGTGTTTCCACAGTGCCTTTTCTACACCAATACCATCAGAATCACACATAGTCAGCTTTTGCTTCCCTGCTTGTCTAGCTCTGTCTGGGACAGAAGCAATCAGTTACTTCATCTGATACTCATGCCAACTCTACGAATCAGGTGCCACTATAGTGGGGAGTCAATGGCATTCTGAGAGGGTTAATAACTTGCTCAAAATCCCTAACTTGATCATCGGTAAAACTAGGATTCAAAACTAGGTCTGAGGCCCCAACTGCTTACCGTCTACCTTAAAGCATGTTCTCAGGCCATGATTGCATGAGTCATTGGACTAGCTCAGAGCCCAGCTCCAGCTTATCTTGTTTATTCTTAGTAAAGATGGTTCTTCTTCACCTCCTTGTTCTTGTCCCTTTGGTCCTCACCCATTTTTATGCAACAAACACCTTATCAGATGCTGTCCCGGGCAGTAGCCCTGCTAATTAGACACGACTATTGCCAGTATCAAGTAAAATGTGATTGGGAAAAACTGTATGCTGTTGACAAAATGGAACCACAAAGTAATGTTCTAGATTTCCACACATTGCTCGTAGAAAACAATCTAATTTCTTCCCAGATATACCTCAGGAATCTTCTCAAACAGACTATAAATTTTTCACAGGCAAAGACCATGTCTTATATTCCTCTCAGGCTCACAAACTTTGGAAGAGATATAGACACCCCCAAATCACCCGTTGATTTATAACTAGTGTCCTAAGTCCCAGCTCCTATCTGTGGAGGGGGAAGAAGGTATCTCTGAAAGTATTCAGACCTGAGACAACAGAAGCTCTCCTCCTGTACTCTCACAACACACAGCACACCGAGCTCTGGTATACACCAGGGAGGAAACAGTCCCGATTTTCAGAAGTCAAAAGCAAACCAGATTTGATGGCATGGCTATTATGTTTAATCTGCTACATATTTGGCATCTGTTTCAGAAGCGACTGTGTGTCAAGAACTCAGAAAAGGTCTCCCGGGCATATAGGCAGCTTCCAGTCTGTCTCTGCCATTAAATATACCCAGGGTAGGAAATATACATTTTTAAATGCATGAAACATGAGCCAGACCTGACACCCATCTATCAGAGCTGTTTTAAGGATAATAAAATCAGCTCAGCCATTATAAGGAGAGGAAACTTGATGACCCACTGGAGATTTCTTCCAATCTAAATGATTCTATAAATTCCCCTAAAATCATAAAAAAGCAGATTAAGGATTCATGTAGGTGTTTGCACTATAAATACAAATTAATTTCTGCTCCACCTGCAATTTTCTCATCCTTGTAAGAAGCACCTCCATTCTTGAGATATTTCTGAGTAAAATACCGACAGAGGAGCTAAAGATAGTTAGGACTCCCTGGGGTCCTTGTTGGCAACTATTTTCTTCTAATTTCACAAATAAATCTGTATCTTGAAATGTACTGAATTGAATCTTGTGTCTGTCCAAAAACATTTATCACTGAAAAACTGTTTTGTTTGGGGGAGTAAGATATAATCGTATACAGATTCAATAAGAACTTAAATTTTCCACTGAGAAATTTCTTACTAAAATTGTTTGGACTATCAGTAATCTGTTTATTTTCTTCTTTTTCAGTTACCAGTCCTATTATTGGTATTTGTTTTTACTTTTTAGAAAATCCTGTTTAAACATTGCTCGTATAAAAAGCTTCAGTACTTTCTGAGATAAGACCATATTCCTCTATTTCTCAATTGGTTTTATGTAATTTAATTCTAAAACTATACTTACACAAGAAAAATGATAATTTTAACCATCCCTCACCTATTACAGCCCTACCAGAAATTAAAATAGGATTTATAGCATGTTTTAAAGATTAACTTATCAACTAATACATTTTTACTTCACATACTTGCACTAAAGTCAGAGAACAAAAATAGAAATGAACAAATGGATCATGTTTCCAAATATGTTGGGGGGGATATACCTAGGGAAATGTGCTGTTATGACATCACAGCTGTTTCTCCTATAAAAAGAACCAGGTCCTGCAGCAAACTATAATTTCCCAAATAAAGGGAATAAAAGATTAAAGAAAAGAAAAGCATGTCAGCATAGAGTCCAAGGACAGCAACCAGATGCCAGGCATATTAAAGTACCATATCTAACAAAAGATTGAAAAAAATTGTTTGTACCACTTGAATTCTTAAATATAAAGTATTTCCACCCAAACTCACCCAAAATAGGAGATTGTAGTAAACATCTGTTGTCATTGTGGCCACTTGTATCTCTGATCCCGGAGAGCCCTTCTTTCATATTTATTCTGGGCTTTCTTATTTATGTGACTTGCTTCAGCTAATGGGACATTAGCAAATAGGGCACAAGTAGAGACTCAAAAAGGCTTTGCACAGTGAAGTTTTCCCTTTCTTGTTCCTCTTGGACATCCTGAAGCTATCACCATGAAAGCACACCTAGGATAGCCTGATGTGACATGTGGTTCAGTCACACCCATCAAATCTAGCCAACTGGACAGCACCAACTACTGTACCTGAGAAGGGTGCATCTAGCCCATCCAGTTCCAAGTCCACCCACCAGCTGGCTGTGAAGGCATGAGTCCAGCCAAGCCAAGTGGAAGAACAAGCCAGCTCAGCCCTGCTCAAATTGCCAATTGGCAGAATCATGATTTAATAAATGACCATTGTTTAAAGACATAACGCTAATTTTTCTGAGGCAGGATCTTGCTCTATAGTCCAGGGTGGTCCTGGACTCCCTCTGTAGGTATAGCTGGCCTCAAACTCACAAGCTGTGAGGTTTTGAATGGCTTGTAACACAGCAAAACTAACTGATACCGAAGTGGTCATGAAACTCTGTCTCATGAGCACAGCAATGAATGACCCAGCCGTGATAGACTCCTCTGTTATGGGTCCAGGCAATTATTCTTGACAGTGAGATCACATGTGAAACACTGAGCATTTAATAAACTACTATTTTGGAGGTCCTTTTGAATCTAATTCTAACATGAAACGTCATGGTAACAACACCTAATAATCATTAAGTCCAAACATCAAGCTATGTGCTTGAGAAAGACAATCATTAAAATCAAGAATTGACTCCTAGCATAGTTAAGTTACTATGGATCACACAGCACTATGCATGAGTTTGAACTCACGGATATGAGTTTCCCAAAAGTTGTCTCATGCCAGGCATAGTGGCACACACCTATAATCCTAGCACTCTGGGAGAGGTGAGATAGGAAAAAGACAAGTTCATGCCAAGTCTGATCAACATAGCCAGATCCCGTCTCAAAATAAAAAAGAAAGGGAGGGAGGGGGTATAGCTCAGAGAAGGCTCTGGGTTCAATAAAAAAGAGGTGGTGCCTTTATCACTCCCCTCTAAGCAGGCTACTCTAGCCTAATGGACTTGGAAACTGTCTGACCTCTGATATTTACTCTCTCTTCCTGGAGCCTTAGATGGCCCATGCTTGGAGATACAGAGAAGTTGGAATGGGTGATGGATATTCTGGGTGCTGTCCAGGCCCACTAGCCACACAGACACTGGGGGAACGAGACAGTTTCAGCTCATGGCATGAGCTATTTTACACACAGAGTCCTGGTCCACCAGCAGGGTGCAGCCAGCCAGACTAACAATCAATGCCTCCTTTCTCATCAATGGGACAGTGGGCATAGGGGAGCATATGGGCTAGAAAAAATGGCTGAAAATAGAAATTTCTGTATTTCATCAGTATAGAAGAGGCCACCATGAGAAGGGCAAAAGTCCCTGTCTACCTCTTATTTAATATATGCCAGCCATTTATTAACTAAATCTCTAGAGTCAGATGTGGTATTGCTCCAGATTTCAGGAAGTTCAAAATGTCTTAACCTTAGATCTTAACATTGACATGAGAATGGGATGAGGAGAAGAAAGTCACCAAAGATGACCAGTTTTGAAAACCATTTGTTGCCAAATATACCAAGAATAAGACCCCCACTGCCCAAATCAAAAACGGAGACTGGCCATTGTCTGTGCATCTCTTAGTTTGTCTGAAATTACAAGCATCCAGGTGTTTACGGTTTAAGGCATAAACTGGTTCTTAACCCCTGTCTACCTAATGGAGCTTAGCAGAGCCAACCTCTCTTTAAGGAATCCTTAATGGTTGCAAGACTTTAATGCCATGGGAAGTTGTCGCTGGCACATTTGTAAAGAACCACCGAGAGGGGGAAAGGAGAAAGCCTTTGATAATTGAGCACATTAAGTATACCCAGGCAAGTGTGAAGAGATGCAGGTTGAGAAACTGATTCACTTTAAATGAAGCTGAACATCAGTGTAAGCAAAAGCCCCAAACACCTGCATATTAAAAACTTACTCACTCCGAGGAGACCAGAGGATTCCGGACAACCTGTACTATCACCTTTTTTCTGGGGGCTGCCAGGAATGGCAACCATTTTTTCTGAGTCCCATTAATATTGATATAGTTTCCTAATCTGTTGAGTAGTACTGTAGTGAACATAAATAAATAAAGTAGTAGCTCTTTGATTTTAGACTTTTGGGGACCCG
Source organism: Ctenodactylus gundi (assembly GCA_004027205.1). Classification (NCBI taxonomy): domain Eukaryota; kingdom Metazoa; phylum Chordata; class Mammalia; order Rodentia; family Ctenodactylidae; genus Ctenodactylus; species Ctenodactylus gundi. The sequence goes on from PVKB01002322.1 coordinate 140,585, forward strand.
CTTCAATCCTTGAAGGCATGAGTAAAATCTTGCCAAATTTTTACTAGGTTTTAAAATGAAAGGAAAGAATGACAAACATTAATGCTGTCTCTGCTATGTACCAGGGACTAACGTAAATAACATACATGTTTTAATGTAATTTCCCCAACAATCCTAGGAAAGAGACATGATTATTATGTCTCATAGACATGGATGAGAAAACTGAGTCACCAAGAACACTGAGCCTATGCTCTTGACTAACAGAAATTCGTCAGGAGCTCTGAATACATTTCATAAAGGAGAGGAGCACACCAAGAAGAACAGAGTATCATTTGAAAAATAACTTACCCTAAATAAAAATAAATAGACACGGGAATTTTATTACAAATTAGTGAATTTTATGTTTGGGACCAAATAACTCCTCCCATTCCTCAGATCAGAATTTGGGAATGACTGAGAACCATCAAGCAGAAAACACTTTGCAAACACCTCCTCTAGATCCTTAGGGTCATTGTAGTGATAAAAGACTGTGAATAATCGGGCTAGAACAATCCACCTGGAGTGTACCCTCCAGGGTCACCTCGGACAAGCAAGTGGGTCCATGTTACTGCTTAGAACTTGCATTCACTTTCTGTTTTGGAAAAGCTCATCTCCAGTTCTCTTGCTCTCCTCCCTGACCCAGGGGCACCAGCAGGAAAGCAGACCTCCTCCAGGGGTCTGGGAAGAGGCAGTGGCACAGACAACTGCGAGCAGCCAACTCAGCCATTCCCCATGGTTTGGATATCCTCTAACCACCAGGGCAAACCTCTTTTCTGAAGAAGCTATTTTGTCCTCTCATCCCATTCTTCCTCTTGATTCTAAAACAAAACAAAACCCACAGACAGGCTTTCATTCCATGGTTTCTGTTTGCAGAGCCCCTCAGTATCCCAAGATCTCAGCAGTAAGGAAGCATCTTCAAGCATATTGGCTGAGCTTGGTCAAGACCACCAGTGAGTTACCCATGAACAGAGCAGGCAGTTACGTGTAGTGTGTGCAACACCACCAGCCACTGTGAAAGAATGTTGGAATTCTGCATTCCAAATCTTAAAACAGTTCTTTAATAATTGAACAATTACTTTGAAAAGGAGGGAGGAGGACTAGTTAAGGAAAAGAAATGTTTAGTGGTCCTATTGGAAAGCACAAGAGAATAGTAGGTAGGGGCTGGGTTCTGGATTTTAATGACTAAGGTCTACAGGCAGGCATCAGCAAGATTTTCTATACAGGGACAGACAGTAATCGCTGTAGGTCTGTGATGTTTGGGCTCTGTCACAACTACTCTGCATTTTGGTAGCAAGAAAGCAGCAATAGTCAACATGTAAAAGAATGGGTGTGGCTACGTGACAATAAAACTTGATTTGTGAACACTAAATTCTAATTTTTGTATTATTTTTACATGACATGAAATATATACCTTTGTTTTTTTCTAGCCACATAAATATAAAATCACCATTATTTACATAAACCACACAAAACAGATGGTGGGCCACACACAGGCTATTATGGGCCAGAGTGTCTCCAATCTTGGTTTATAGTCACCACTCTGGCATCTCTGAGCAGTGAATTCTTGGACAAGTTTTATTTTTCATCCTCTGTAAGTTCAGTTCCCTCCTCTGTGAATTGAAAACAACAACAGCATCAATGTCACCTGAGTTTCCTGCAGATATAGTGGAAGCAAAATGCTCAGCATATTCAGTACATGTGAGTGCCACTGTGGGAGCTTCCACACTTCAAAACTCTCTGCAGCTCCTGCCAATCTATCCAGGTGACCATAAGGAAGGGCCTGGGATTATCATGTCTCTACCAGAGAAGAAATGGACTTCTCACACCGACATTACCAGATATCAAGAGTTGGCCAAGTCCTTAGACCCTAGACACATCCCTAGTGTTCTCTGTGCCTGCAGTTTAAGATTCCAGGGCCAGAGAGAGATTCCCATGCTCCAAACTACAAATAATGAAAGTTTTTGAGCACTGGCCAATTTACAAGCATTTGCTAAGTGCTTTCTGTAATACTGCCCCTTCTGAAGATGCTGATTAGATGATAAACTCTGGGTTTCGGAGAAGCAAGTCAAAATAAAGGAAGGTTAAGCAATAATGCAAGGCCACATGTTTACCAGTCAGGTGACATGGGGCTCAGTCCTAGACCTGTCCACACTACAGCCCTTACTATGGAACACTAAGGTCTCACACACACACACACACACACACACACACACACACACACACACACAGAGAGAGAGAAAAAAAAGAGGTGACTGACTTTTGGGACCCTCCTGCTTACCAGACTGAACCAGTTTCCTGAATCTCTGGAGGCGGTGGACTTATAAAAAAAAAAAAAAGAGATTCTGACATACTGTGATTAGGAAGACCAAGATCCTGCATTTCTAAAAAGTCCTCAGGGAATGGCAATGCTGCTGGCCATAGGACCATACTCGGGGTAGCAAGGCGCTAGATACAGTGACAAATCTTAATTTCCTCAATGAATAATCAATGCAGTCTACACACAATCAGTTCAGTGGCCACAATATTGCTCTACCACACGCACGGTGGTAAAGAGCTTCTGGACACAGGCTGCCCAGCCAAAGCTCAACTCCCATGCTCCACCAGGCACAGGCATGTGGCCTCAGGAGCACATCTTAACCTCTCATGTGTCTCATGTTTCTTGTTCTTAACCATGTGTGACAATGGCTCTTCCAGGGACATGCTGACAAGTAAGTTAAATAATACACAGGTAAAGCATTTAGAGTGATGTCTTACATACTGTAAATGCTGAATAAAGGTAAGATAATCAGGAGGTTAAGCAAAATGAAGACGCTTATTGGAGAATTATATAAAAATAGGCCAAGTGGGTTTTGTTCCCCTGCACAGCTAATAACTTGTACAGATCCACTCACACCCTGCTATCATTCCAGCTATTTTACAGTTAAGTAAACCAGACTTCCATCCAGTCAGTCATAAAATTAAATTAGAGAGAGAGTTCACCTTGAACGGGCAGGACCCAGGCACCAGCAAAGGAGCAGTGACTTCCAGTTCAGTCTGTGATTGATGCGTCTGAAGGCTATGCCCATTACCTGGGCCTCCAGGCTCACATGAAACTGTGTGTGTGTGGTTGGGAAGACCTAAGATCTTACAGCAACACGAATTTCCTAAAGCAACACAAATCTGAGCTCTGCCTGGGAAGAGTTCTCACTTGGATCACATCAGGGGAGCAGTGCTCATTAGGTAGCATGTTTTCACCCATCAGAATCCCCTACCCTCCAAGCTGTATGAAACTGCTTCTACACTTAATGAGCAATGCCTCAGTGTTCTCCTCTGGACCATGAATGCCCAGGGTGAGATAATACAGTGCCAGCATTCTAGGGGGCCATATTTGTTTCCTTTCCCCAAAACAATGGATAACCCCACCCCCAGGCAAATCACCTGCAATTCCACCCTACTGACATTCATGGTGTGCACACCCACCTTGTCGGCTGTGGGCAGGAAAAGGACATGAAGCCTGATGGCTTTGATAAGAACAAAATGACAACCTGAACGTCTTTTGAATGTACAAACATTTACCTTTCAGTACTCAGGTAAGGAATTTGAAATTTAACGTCTTTTTATCGCTCACATTTTCTAGCCTTATGAATTTCATTGTTCTAGTTCTCTTCTTGTGTGGACTGGTGGGTAAGGCCACATTAAAAAAAATCTCAACAAAGATATAGTAAGTTCCAGGAAAAAGGAAGAGAACTTCTGGCAAATCACTCCAGTAAAGGGCTCTATTGAACCCACAGAAGAGGCATCAAGATATGGACACTGCAGCCCATTCTAGTGGTGGGAAGTTGAGCTAATAAGTGATGATTTGAGTGGTAAAGTGAGTCAGATGCAGAAGATAAAATATGTTAAATATCACACGGTTTCTCTGATTTGGAGAACACAGAACACTGGCATTCTGTAGAACCAAGTGAGTGTGATAAAGGGAGTTACAAGGGGAACGGGGAAGGCGTGGGAGGACCAAAAATGAGGAGGGAAAGGGATCATAACATAGATGTGATATATATGTGCACAAAATGCTCAAGTTCATTTAAAACATTATGTATTGCATATATATATATATATATATATATATATATATATATATATATATATTAACAAAATGGAGGGAAACATTTTTTTAAATGGAGCACCATCTTTCTTTTTTCCCTTCCTACAGTACTGGGGTTTGGACACAGGGCCTTGTACATGTTAGGCAAGGGCTACTCCGCTGAGTTACATCTCTGGCCCATCTCTTAAATAAGCTACATGTTATGTTATCCAGTTACTGGATATCAACTGAAATCACATTTGGTAGGGAAAGTGAGAGAAGTCCCAAAGAGAACTTGATTGGCAAATGGCCACTGCCTTTCCAAAGTTGGATAGGCTGTTTATCACTTAGGTGGAGAAGAATTAGGTGGGCCCAAAGGACTATTGGGTGGTGGCTTATAGCACCTGCCAGGAAGCCTGACCATGTAGCACACATTTTTGATGCCTTGACTTTATAATTTTGAGTTGACATGTCTGCACACTGGATGGCCATCAGTTCCTGGAGCGCCCTGGCAGCTCGTACCTCAAATGCATGCGGAGTCAGCTTTTCTGCCTGCCGTGAAGGTGGAGACAAGCAGAGGCCTTTCAGTCTACATTTCGAAGCAGCTTAGCGCCCTCAAAACTCTTAATACAGAGAGGATGAGGGCTTTGACAAATGTCGCACTTGCCTTCCCTTGACAATGCCACTCTAAAGTTGTTTCTATGATGGTCCCTGGGAAGAATTTTAGTGGCACTGGGACTCCCTACTCCGTCTTCTTCCTCAACTACCTTTTCCTCCTTTCCTGCCTCACTCTCCCACTCCCTCACTTGAGCTTCCAGCACAATCCCCCAAGCAACTGGAACTCAATCCCTTTCCCCAGTATCTGACTTGAGAGGATCCAAAAAAGCACCTGCAAATTCTAAAGCCTATTCAAGATCTCACCCTATTCCATGCAGAACCATGAACCATGGTACAGAACCAAGATGTCTTCTAAGGCCAGGACCAAGCCTGTCTCATTTAGCCCAAAATCCCAGGCTCCCAGGTGCACAGGTGGCTCTGTAGCACTGAGCAGAAGCATGGGTGTTTCCACTGCTCCTGTATTAGAAGGTTGGAGACAACCCTAGGTCCCTTGGACCCTTGGAAATGTGGATTTTTCAAATAATCTAAGGAAATCCATTTATGTCTTTGAAAAGTTTACAAGATAAGATGAAGAGTCATTAGCAGCATGTGAAATGCCATCTGAAGAAGGCCCATCTTCCAAGAAGCCCACCCACCCTCCTCTGCCTTTACTGTCACTCTTTGCCCTCAGGAAGAAACCCACTTCCATGACCTCTAACTGCCTTTAAGCTGCTCCTTCTGTTCCTTCCCTATTTCCCCTTTTCTTTTTGATTCTTGGGCCTTGCACTTCATCAAGAAACAATGACAGAGAACTAAATAAAAGAAATCATAATAAGCAAAGCTGATTGTTCTTTTTTACCTTGCTTTCTCCCTAGGCTCTGAAGCTAGAGGCTGCAAACTACCCACTGTGAGCTAAAGGTAATTGGCACACTTGTTTCTGGAAAGTTCAGTGTTCTTAAGGTTGCCAAAGGGTAAAATTCAATATATTGAATGTAATCATTCACATTTCCTGCTATTCTTGAGAAGTTAAGCATTTGACAACATGAGTCCACATTTGACTTGGATGGGGTTGGCTGCCTCCGAGAGATGAGACCCACAACCCCATGTGGTACAGTTCCTACCATTCTCTTTTGCTCATGCCTCTGAGGCCCCTTGTCATGGACACTTCTGAGGATGATATGCAAAGATTGCTTGGCTTTCTTCTTTCCTGCCTGCCGCCCCAAGAATAAGTGTTTTTGAGCTTGCTACCCCTTATTTAAGCACTTGGGAAAAAATAAGTTTCAGTTACCATGAGTGTTCCTTGTGTTGGTAAATGCCTCTAGAGAGAGATGGGAGTAGAGCTCCCTACTCTAACGACAACATGCTTTGTGCCCGTTATTTGGATGCCATCGTGAGGGTGATGCTGATGCTGATAACAATGTAGTGATACTCAGGTAATTGCAGTTACTCAGGGCACATCTGTCTGCCTGATCTTGCAGGTGCCTTGAAAGACAAAAAGTCATTAATCCTGAGGCAGATAGGAGAGGCCCCAGGTGCATATCCAGGTGTGCCTCCACGGTTCTCACTTCTTGGAAAGAAACAGTAGCCAGGTCAGCAAAAGAAAGGTTATTCCCGTCTATGGCTCAGATTTCGATTCTGCTAAGAACAGAAGCTGCAAAGAGAAGCTTAGAGCCATTTTCACAGTAACTCCCAGCAAAAGGAGAGCTATGCGCACACTCACATGAATCAGCCTGCCTGGGTGCACAAAGACTACACAGACAGTTTGCATCAAGTTTATAGATCCATAAACCCACAGTAAATTTCAGACTCCTGAAAAGTTAGAGTTAATAACAAAAACGCAAAGGCGACAGGAAGAATAATTCCCTAAACTGTCAGCTCAAAAAAATAGAACTTAAGTGTCTACAAGACATATCACTTGCTGAAGGACCACCATTCTCCCTACATTTAATCGGTTTCCAGACAAAGTGTTGGTAGGTAAGGTGATAGGGACCCAGCAGCCAACAAACAGAGGAACTACCTTTGTGAAGCTTAAGGTCTAGAGAGAAAGTATCATTAACCACATAATTACAATGATTCCATTAATCACGACTGTTGTGTGTGTGTAAAGGAGAAGTCAAGTGTAGGAACTTCTACAAAGATATCCTACCTAGGAAGAGAGGGCTCCCTGAGGAAAAAAAAAATGTATATACTTAATCATTTATAATAAAGCCTCAAATATAAGGAGTTACTTGGACCAAGAGTCATCTTTACTGAGCACTTGCTGTGAGTCTCTTACTGCATTGGGTAGTGAAGTTTGATAGAAAAATTATAAAGAGCCCTTCCTCAAATGACTCATAGTCCACTATGGGGAGATGGGTTTCTACTTTATCCTTATCTGCTGCTTCAAGATGGTGGGACTCTCCATCATGATGACACAAATTAGTCACTTAAAAGTTATTCTAATACTTTAAGGAATTCAACCAAAAATCTTCATAATTGAAAACTGCCCTATTATGTATGTCCAAAGCTTCTCTAATAATTTAATAAAACACATAAAATTGAAACACTGTTTAATCTCATGGAGCAACTAGAGCTTTACCAAGATAACAAGACTTGTAAGGAGGGAGACAAAAAAAAGTACTAAATGGGGAACCAATGAGGAGAGAGATGGAATATTAAAATCTGAAGGCCTCGGATAACTACTTAGAGAGTGGCAACATTAATGATAGTAAGAGTAATGCTAATGATAGCATCGTTAATGGTAATTTGTTACTCTTCTACACCTTAATGTGCATTAACATATTCAATTCTATGATTAGGGGTAGGAATGGCGGTACCTGCCTGCAAGCTCAGTGCCTGGAAGGCTGTGGCACGAGGATCTCATGTTTAAGGCTGCCTGGATATACTAATAAGCTTTCTTGTTGCTGGAATAAAATACCTGACACCCATAAGTTACAGAAGGATAGCTAAATTTTGGTGCAGTTTCAAAAGTTTCACCCCATGATCACTGGCTTTAAGACACAAGCATTGTGGCAGAAGGGCATGGTAGAGAAAAGCTGTTCAACTTATGGCGACTGAAAAGCAGAGCAAGTGATAAAGGGTGACAGTGAAAGGGACCAGGTACCAGATACGGTCCCAAGGTTATGCCCCATGATTCACCTCCTCAAACAGCCTCTTTGACCTAGTGACCCATTCATCCAATGGATTAGTGACCCATTCATCCAATTGATGAGTTAGCATTCATCCATGGATTAGTCCATTGGTGAGTTAGTACTCATCTATGCATTTGTCCACTGATGAGACAGTGCCCCCACAATTCAATCACCTTCCAAGAGTCTCCTAATCCAGTCAAGCTGATAATCAAGAACAATGCAAAATCTGGTCTCAAAAAAAAAAAAAAAAAACCCTAGACACAGACACAATCATCGTCCCCATTTCCCAGAAATTAGAATGAGATATTTATGTTGGTGGCAACATATCAGACTGAAACTGTAATCTAAATTCTACAAAGCATTAGACATGCTAAATAAACACAGTCTTTTTTATCACAAGGCAGAGTTTGCAAGTAATTTGTTCAAGTATCAGAATCAAAGGGTGACCCACAATTAAAGCAGTAAATAGCGATATGGCAGCCATCTGTTGAAGAGCTATATTCACTGAATATGAGGCCTGGCTTTTCAGTGGCCCCAACACAATTAAAAAAGGGGAGGTTCTAGGCCTGAGTGAAACAGAGAGGACTCAGATTCTTCTGCATAACAACCACAATCTCAGGGCAACCTATTCAGAACCTCCTCCAGAATAACTGGAGCTTTCATTCTGCCCTTTGTTTCTAAATAAAGACCTGTTCTACCTATTTAAAATAAAAAACTCATGCTCTCAGTGAAAGGATAGAGTAGATAGAGATCTGAGGCTACAGATCAGTAGTAGAACACTTGCCTAGTAAGCAAGAGGTCTTGTGCTAAATCCCCAGTACCGAAAAATTATATATACCAGACAGTAATCTGGCCCCCATCGAGACAAAAAGACCACAAGCAAATCTAGCTACCTCTCCTGCACTATATGTGGAAAACAACAGACTCCTCTGAGAATGTAAACTCATGGACTTATTGTCATGAGTATTTAGGGTTCAAGTACACATTAACCAAGTGGTCCAGGAGCTCTAAAGTAAAAATTTAATGTAAAAATTTACTGTACCCCTTAAATCAGGACAAGAAGACTGTTCACTTTCACTACTCTATTTAACATAGTTCTCAAAACCCTAGCCAGAGCAATTAGGCAAGAGAGCATAAAAAGGGAATATGTATTGGAAAGGAAGAAGTCAAACTGTCTTTATTTGTAGATGTATGACTCTCTCCATAGAAAACCCCAAAAACTACACCATGAAACTCACAGCACTAATTAACAAATTCAGCCAAATTGTAAATTATGAAATTAATACAAACAAAAAATCAGTAACATTCTTCTATACCAATAATAAACTCACTGAGAAAGAGCTGAGAAGAATAATTCCATTCTCAGTAGCTCCTCAAGAAATAAATACCTAGAGTAAATCTAAGTTTAAGGACTTCTATAAATAAAACTATATTATGCTGAGAAAATAAATTGAAGAGGACATTTGAAGACATAAAGACATTCCCTGCTCCTGAGTAGGCAGAATTAATATAGTCAAAATGGCCATACTGACAAAACTGATATACAGATTCCATGCAATTCCTATCAAAATAACAAAAACTTTCACAGAACTTGAAAAAAGCAATCCTTAAATTCATATAGGAACAAAAGATACCCAAAATAGCCAAAGAAATTCTGAGTAACAGGACAAAAGAATGTTGGCATTATGATTCCAGACATCAAGTTATATTATAAAGCAACAGTGATAAAAGCTATATGGTACTGGCACCAAAACAGACAGGTTAACAAATGGAACATAACTTAGGATACAGACAACCTCAAGTACTCTCAGCTACCTTACCTTTGTCAAAGGGGCAAAAACATACACTAGAAAAAAGGATAGTCTCTTCAATAAATGGTGTTGGGAAAAATGGTTATCTATAAGCAGAAGTATGAATCTAGATACACACCTACAGCCATCCATCAAAATCAAATCAAAGTGGATCAAAGATCTAGATACTGGGGCTGGAGGAATAGCACAGCAGTTAAAGTGCTTGCCTTGCAAGCACAAGGCCCACAGTTAGATTCCCCAGCCCTACATAAAGCTGGGCATGGTGGTGTATACCTGTAATCTCAACACTCAGGAGGCTGAGGCAGGCAGATTGTCCTGAGTCCGAAGCCAGCCTGGGTTACACCAGTGAGTTCAGGATCAATCTGGGCTACAGACTGAAACCCTGTCTCAAGAAGAAGAAGAAGAGGAAGAGGAAGAAGAAGAAGAAGAAGAAGAAGAAGAAGAAGAAGAAGAAGAAGAAGAAGATTGAAGTTTAAAATGACAGAACTTCAAGGAAGTTCTGTATAAATTCCTAACAAACTTAGGGAAAAATGAAAATTTAAATAATACTTTCCAGCTACATGACTTTGGAACAGTGCCTTCTGGCCGGCACCCGTGGGACCACAGTTCAGACTCTGGACAGTCAGCCATGCGTGAACTGGCGCCATGCCCCAATGCCCACACACTGATGGGTAATCCTCACAGCAAGACTTCCAAGCTGTACACTCTGACGACATTGTCTTCTTCCCATAAAAGAAAATGCAAGAAAACTGAGGTTTGGGAAATGTATGTAATGTTCCCTAAGTCATAAAACTATGACATGGTGGAACTAATTCAAAACTAGATCTTCTCAACTCTAAAGTCTGCTGATCCACAGAGAAGAGCAAAATAAATCCCCGCCTGCCATTCAGCCCAGCGACATTCAGGAATGTTATTTATTGTACACTCAACCACAGGAAAAAATAAATATTTTTTATAAGCAGATGAAAAGTAGATGGGAGAAAATTCTGCTTCCTTCTACTGCTAATGATAACTCCACCATTATGATTATGATCTATGGAATCAGAAATCATATGAATAGTTAGCAAAAGTTATTAGACACTGCAAACTGGGTGTAATAAAATCTTTCAATGCTGAAAAGAAAATCCTTGTTCACAGATTCTATTATGGTCCCATTACACGGAACTTGGATGCAGAGAAGTCAAATGCAAATAGCTAGAAATCAGCTGAGGCATGACATGTGACAGCAAGACCTGCTGGTCCTTTAATTTCAACCTGTTCGGCTTTCCCTGCCTCATCCACTCGCTGGGGATGGCGGTACCCACCACACCCTGGGCCTGAAGAAATGAGGAGGTGTAGGAGAGCCTGAATCCAGCAGCGTGTGGCATGTGGGCAAGTGAGGACGATGACGGCGGTGGTAGAGAGCGGGGTGCTGACAGTGACGTCACAGATACGACGCAGGTATAGGCCCCGCTGCTGCAGAAGAACTGCATGAAATTCTCAAAGACATCTCCCTGCCTCACTCACAGGAACCTTCATGGGAACAGATCATTGGCACTGCTCGCGAAAGCTTATTTTCAAAATCAAAATGACGGCATTTCCTACCACATGAAGACATGAAGAAAAGTATTTAAAAGAACCCGACAAGCACAACTGTGGGGAAGTGAGAAAAACGCTCCCGTTACCTGATCGCCGTTAAGTCTAGCTTTGAACTAATTTTCCAGAATTCTTGAACTATCAGTGATCCTGGCAATAAAATCCCAATTAATCAGGCTGTTTGTTCTCTATGCGTGAGTCACTGTTGCCATCTACAGTTAGGTACGGGGCATGCAGCGCTGCCATGGAACCAAGTCTAGGAGGGCAGTGCTGAGGAGGTGGTGCCCAGGAAACCAACCTGCTCACAGGGGCAGGAAAGGGGAGGGCTACCTGAAGGAGCAGCTCTTTCTCCACCACTTCTTCCGTCTTGCTGATGAGCCGCTTCTGCAAGGCGTGAATTTTCTGTATCAGCTCAAAGGAACTGGGGTCACTGGCCTGCCCAAGGAAAACAACAACGACCAGGTGAGATTTCATCACTGTACTCAAGTCCCTACATAAAATCATTTCTGTTTTATTAAAAATCAATTGTAAACCTGCATAACCAATACAGAGAATTAGAACCAAAACCAAAAAGGGTAACAGACAAAATCGTTATAAATATCTGCTCTCCCCTGCCAAAAGGCAGACTCCAGTTTTTCTAATCTCTTACATTAGGCTCCAGTTAGCCTACAAATGGAAAGTGAGAGGATTTAATATGTTTATCCCACAAGGAGGAATAATAATTATTATTATTACTGGGCCTACTGTGAGTGATATCTGATTCTTTGCCACTATCCATTGACTTCATTATTTGCTATAAATAATATATTTTGGCCACACAACAGACTTATGTTAGTATTAGTCTTCTCCTTTTTAGAGATGTGACAGCTGAGGTTGGCAGATCTGCAGTCCTTTGCCCAGGCTGGTAAGGGTTGGAGCTGGATTCAGGCCAACGCTGCCATTACAATGCCCTCAGGCCTTCTCTCCAGTTCCCCATTTCCACCCCTAATTCTCTGCCCACCGTGGGGAAGGTCTCCAGAATGCGCACTTGTGCTAGTAATTGGCAGTGAACAAGGCCATAGCATTTCACTCGAGTGGGATTTGAACCCATAAGCTTGGACGCTCTTCCAATAGCTCTCTGTGCACAATTCAAAGAAGAGCCATAGTTATAAATCAATAATTTCTTCTCCCAACTTTGAACCAGAACTTCACTTTCAAGCATACTGACATTTTGAATTAATCCAGTAGCCAAATATTTCCAACTGCCTCCCAGAATATTTGCTAATTTTTATAAATAGAAATTGACCTAGAGATGGAACTTGAAGGATCTGCTTGGAAATACATGGAATAAACTAATGGAACATGACGATAAATGGGCTTGGAATCAGCTCCACATCCCAGACAGATCCGTAGCAGTGTTGGGTTAGTAAAGCATTCCACTCTCGGTCTTCGAAAAACAATAAATGAGAAAGGGGCCAGGATGCATTGGTTAACTTTGCTTAGGAAACACTAATCAGTGCCAGCTGACGGTCATATATTGGGACTGCCTTTGGCACACATTCACTTGGCAGGACTGGATGTTGTTGAAATTCAAGCTTGTGTCTACTTAACAATATATGCTGCATTTGCCTTAATGTTCTCCTCATTACAAGAAAAAAAAATCTACTTCATTTATTTGTTACCTTGCCTGGATCTTTTTCACATCATAGGTGCATCATTGTATCTCTTAAAACCCTAATTATTCACTTAATCAAGCCCTGTTTAGCATCCAGACTGCTAGGTATAACTAAAGGAAGGGACCATCTTTTTCTTAAATAAATAGAACTTGTCTTATCTGCTCTTTGCAGTGTTGGTGGTAACAACCATCAGGAGGTCATAAGATAAAATATGATGTTGGTCATTCATCCCCTACCAATGGGATTTTGGCTGTGTCCTTACTAGGATTCAGTATGAACCCTTCAAGAAGACTAGATCACAGAACTATATTTTCTGCAAGAAATAAAAGGATGCAAAGACCAACTGAAGGTTGGTTAAGAGGCTGGAGGCCGATATAACTGAAGGCAATAAAAAACCCAATACTATCAGGCCACAGTAGGATGCCAAACACGACCTCATCAAGAAAATAAGCGCTCATTGAGGAAGCCAGTCCACAACTCTCACTAGGTCTTTTCCGGGGGAAGGCGAGGCAGATAGGATTTTTGCCAAGATTTCAAAGCAAACCATCTAGTTCTGGTGCAACTCACTTTCCATTTGATCCTTACCTTAAGTTGTAGGTGACAATTTGCATTGCATTCCACTAAGAGTTATTAAGTGCCAGGTAAGAAGCCCGAAATACAATAAGAGAGGAAACGTGGGGGCAGAAAGGATGCCCTGCCAGATGTTACCTCCAGCTTCCTCCATCTGTGCACGTTCATGGGGTTCTCCAGTTCCTCCTCAAGGGCACGGCATCGGGTCCTCTCCTTCAAGAATTCTCTTTGCATGTGAAAAAGCTCCTGCCTGAGTAAGACAAGGTTTGTTTTGCAGAGAAATTCTCTGCCCCTTTGAACACCATATCTTACTAATGATTACATACAAGCTACACTTTACATAACAAAAATTGTGCAAGGGAGACTTTTGTGGACAGTGAGACCAGCCTCCCAAGTCAGGGTGAGGAACAGTTGGAATCAATTCTTGCAACACTCAATAACTGCCTTAGCTTTAAAGAACATTACCACAAGTGCTAGACTTCATTAGAAACTTTAGGCTGAGTAATCCGGGAACTGAAAAGCATGTGAAAAGAGAGGTGGAGAGGTAGCCAGGACAGCTTCAGCGTAACTTCTCAGGGTTTCTAAATGTCTCTATGGCAGCAACCAGTGAACCCGACTGCACATGCTTGAGATGCAGGTACTACCAGGGAAGTTCAAGTCCACCCTCTTGGCTATCGGAATCTCCTGGAGGGTCTGATGGCATCCCTTTGCAGGGACCTAATGTCCAAAGGGATTCTGCTGTAGGGGTCGGCACAGGACCGACCTGGACTCCATGGTTTTCTGAGTCTTGCTGGTAATTCTAATGTGCAGCTAGGAATAAGGAACAGGAGAAAGGAGAATATTTCACCTCATGGCCCACAACTATTGTATAGAAAGGGATGAAAAAGTCCAGAGGTTCTGGCTCCAACACACTTCCAGGAATCTCTAGTTAACAGATGATGAGCTACAGTCAGCCCAGGCATTCTGTGAGCTGGAGGTTGTGACGGGAGGTGGGGAAGGGGCAAGTGCTGCACAGCTGCAAGCAGTGAGGACAGTATTATCCCTCCTCAGACTGCTGTGGGTGTACAGATTACTAATACCAAGCCATCTCTTTTACTTAATTGCTTCATTTAAACCAATAATAAACTTCCCCTCATTAGCAAGACAAACCATTCGAATTAACTGCATGATGTTCACTCAACAGGGAGCACAGAACAAGCTGCTTAGAATTAAAAGCATATTTTTAACACTTCAGTTTTCTGAAGTGTTGTTGGAAGACGGGGGCACAGCTATCATATTTGATGGCTCACTTTGTACTAGACTCTGTGCTAGGCCCACTGCATTTGTTTTTGTATTTATTTGCAACTACAAGGCCAAAGCTCAGAGAAGTTTAGTGATTTGTCCAAGGTCAAACAGCTCATAGGTGGCAAGGCTGTGATTAAATTCATGCTTGGTTGCTCTCCATCTTTATCATGTTGTCTGCTCATTGGAAAGAAAAACAAAATCCATTACCAACAAACTAGCGATATTGACTAGAAGTAGGTAAAATTGAGTCTTTGTGTATGTCATAAAAAGAATTTATGACTGCCAAGTTTAGTGACGGTCCTGGAGATCATTCAATTGCTACTCAGAATGATGCCATTTGTCTCCAAAGTGGTGGTGGTTGTACCTTTGGATGGTAAAATTAAGAGTGATTTTGTAACCCTTTCTTCATATTTTTTCTGCATTTCCCACAACTTCTACATTGAACTGGTACTAACCTCATCATCTGAAATAAAAGCAACTAAAAAAGAGAGCACCACGTTGATCCCTCCTTGATACTGGCAACCTTGTTATTACGAACTATAGTTGTACATCTCACTACCAAAACCATCTTCTAACTCAATTAGTGTAAGCTGCAGATTCAAACTGTCCAACACAGTGGTCAAGGAGACCATGCATCTGCAGGTCTGTGGGGAATAAGGGAGAGCTGCTGAGGAAGGACCAGACCTCTGATTTGGTTTCCTGCAATTGCCTCCATAAAACACAGAGATGTTCTCCCACAGGGAAAGTAGATCTCATGTAATGTAAGATGTGAAGAAAGGCGAGGAGTCTAAGCTAAAGTGAAAGCTGCAGAAGATAAATCAAGAGTGAGATAGAAAATCTGGCTGCCTTCTAAGGAAACAGATTTTCAAATAGTGACAGAATTAAATTTTCCACCTTTTTTCATCCTGATGTCATTCCAAGAAAAAGATGTGTAAATGTTACCAGGATGAAATTTAAATATTGATGTTCCATCGCTTGCATACTGCTTCAGTAAAGAGCTCATTAGGGGGATTTTTCTTCTGAATTGTAACCAGTTTATATTTGTGATGTGACTTGAAACTTCCTTTTAAAATCCAGAATAGTTTTTTATTAGGCTTTCTGCACTTGTCCATACCCATCGAAGAGAATTAGTTCAATTTCGTGACGCAGAATGGACATAATATAGATTTCATGAAAAAGCTGTTGTTTGTTGATGGTTTCCTCATAAAGAATCCATTTTGTGCAATTTGATAAAGACAGCAAAGGAATAACAAGAACAAACACAAGGCCATGCCAGGAGTTCCCAAAAGACCCCTGTGCCCTCCACCTTGGGCGTCTCCCGTTACCTGAGCTCATCTACGTTAGCCACACCCTTGGCAAGAATTCCCTTTTCCCGGCGAAGCTTCCTGATCTCAAGCTTAAGGATTCTCATGTCCTCCAACCTCTGGTTATACTGGATCTCGCCTTTATTCAACACAGACTGCTGGATCTTTATCTTCTCATAGAGCAAAGCTAATTCATCATTGCGTCGAATGAGTTGAGACCCCAAGATGTCTCTCTCACTGATGACCTGGAAAAGCAGGGAAGGGCATGACTGTCAGAACTAAAAAAAAAAAAAAAAAAGTCTTGCTTTTCATCATGGCCTGGGCATTCACTCAATGCAGAGATATCTACCAAAAGTCCATAGATGCACCACATGGGCTGGGCACCAGAAATAACATGCTAGCTCCTCTCATATTACTTGAAATCTCCTTGGAAAGAGAAACCACTGTGTAATAAGTAAGCCCTGATCATAGAAATAACTCAATAAGTCAATAATCTTTGGCCCATGGGTGTTTTCTTTTTGAACTCATTTTTTAAATGTTTAAATTTGAATAATTTTCTAGTCGGTAAGCTCTTGCCAAATTTCAACACTTCTTACAGTTTTGCACTGGCTAATTTCTCTCTGCCAAATCCCTGGAAGCATTTAAGTTTCTCACCCCCTTATTACACATGTGAGTTTCTATCTCCCAAATTGCATAATTATTAATTATAATTATATATAAGCAAACACATTGCATTAGAATGTAAACTCTGAGAATAGGGACATTACTGTCTTGTGGACCAATGTGTTCACAGTGCCTAGAGGAATGACTGACACCTGGTAGCACATGTAAATATGAGTCAAATAAATGAGTAACTCACAATCAAGCAACAAAAGACAGGCCTCTGTCTTGATTTTCCAAGAGGGCTGGATGGCAGGGCTTGGATGGGATTAATGGAAAGTAGAACTGCACACTCATCACTGCTAATGAAAGTCTAATGAGGAGGTTCTACCTGATCTAATTCTTTCTTCTGCCGTATCCTCTCTCCATCAGCCTCTGCAATAATTCGCAGGAGTTTTCTTTCTTCAGCCTCTTGCTTTTCGATGAAGTGTCTGGTCTCCAGGGCTTGTTGTCTCAGTTTCTGCAACTCAGCCTGAAAAAGTGTGAAAGATATGGACAAATTTCAACCAACAGCAACACAAACCAGAACTATGGAATTGGGATTTAAATGTGCAGAATTGTGCTTCTTACACTTTCCTCTGATGTCTCGCTTAACACTGTTTGATCACTCTCATAAGCCAAACAAACTTATAACATATATAGGCACACACACACACACACACACACACACACACACACACACACACACAATGTGCCCTGAGGGATTTGTGTGATTTTTCTATAGTGTTGAGAAGCAGGGGCTTTGGGATGCAGCAGCATCTTATCTTACCAGGATGACTCACTAAGAATAGGGCAGAGGAGAATGGAAAGTGAGAACAGGAGAGGTCTATTTGTGTGCCAGCTCCTGCAGTGATACCATCACCACCAGCACATTCATTGCAAAGAGAAAGCCCATTGGGAGAAAACATTCAATTAGCCAAAGATAACAACTCTTATAAAATATCCTGATGGGACAGAGGGATATCACAATAGAGAAAAGATGTATAGATCCTCAGTCTTAGACACTTCCAATCCAAATCAGATGATAAGGTTATGCTAATATTCGTAAGTCCAGACGGTAATTTTTCAGTATCTTTTCTTGTCATGTGGACAATGAGCTGATATTATAGGAGATTTTTTTTAAAGTCACCAGGGACTTTTCTCAGAGAACTCACTCCTGCCTCCAGCCCGTGTGGGCAAATGGAAATCATAGAAATGATGAGAACAAGGTGATATAGACTGGTAAGTTATAAAAGGAAATTTCTTCCAGTCACAGCACATGTTCACTTCCATTCTGTGGAAATGTTTACAGCTGTGATATCCTAGGCATGATGTTATGCAAAACTCTTGTCTCTGTTTTTCAAATGCAATTACAGAGACAAAGAAAAGCAAATAACTTTCCCAATATCACAGAGCTAGTAAGCAGCAGAGTTGGATTCCAATCAGGATCTCCTAATGCCAAAGCCTGTGTTCCCTCTGCAGTCGCTGCCCAATAGTTTCTAATCAAACACAGAAGGTGAGTAAGGCCAAGGACTAACCATCTATTTGAAGTGATGAATACAGCCAACAGCAGCACAAACACACTACCTTCCTGTGAGGAAGGGACGTGAGAGCACACCAGAAGGAATCCCTATTTCTGCCTGGAGTCAAGAGGGAAGACCCAGGGGCCCTTGGCAGTAGGCAGATCTTGCCCAAAAAGAGGGATGACCTGCGGGACGAGGCATCTAATATTAGGCTGTATGAGCTAAGTTTGGCAGACTATGTAATAGGTGGAGTGTTCACCAGGCAGCACAGCATCCTATGCAATTGGACTAGGTTGCTAGCTAATGAATGGCAAGAGGCAAGCCGGCAAACATCTCAGCTGGATGGAGGGCTTCACACACTGGGCACCATAGAGAGTAGGCAATGTTACCCATGTTAAAGAAGAACACATCTTTGAGAGATTTCCTGCTCATCTGGGAAGTACAAGTGATATAACTAACCATGTCAGCACAAGAAGAAAGGAATGAGGAGTAGCAGCCCTGCTTTCAACAGTACCTGGAATCTCAGGGAAGGTAACAAGAGTTTACTAAGGCCTGAAAGTATCAGTGGCTCACAGGTTGCCTAATGACAGTAAGTTATATTTTCTTTCTTCAAATAAGTATTAGGACTCCCATGGCCACTCACCCAGAAGAAGTCACTAAGAAAATAGAAAACTCCAAACTTGCAGGTGTCATGAATCAGCACAGGTCAACAGCTCTCAACACAGGTCAAGGTAGGCTTCACATCCCTGAAGACTAACAATCATGAAGGCCATACCTCAAACTCACCTAACATTCATGAAGGCCATACCTCAAACTCACCTAAATAGCAAGAGATACTGCACACCAAGTAATAGAGGTGTCATGTCACAAATTAAATGCAACCAGCTACTGTAAAACCAAAGGCTTCTTTTATGACATTTTGTTTTTTCATTCATGAAATATGTTTTGATCTAGGGAAAAGAATAAGGAAATACTTACTGAAAAAAAAATATCTGCTCCAGTATTTACCACTTTAGGGGGATTTCCTGTTAGGAAAGAATGTGAAGAACTAGCCTTTCAGTTTCTATAATCACTTAAGGTGACAGTGAAGACAGCAATAAAATACCTGTTTGGCTTATGCTTTCTTTAATAAAACCTTTATTTTCCCATATCTGCAGTACTCACTTCTCTGTTCCTAAGTGCCAACAGCTGATCAGAATCCATCAGCAGAACAAAATGAAACCCCTGTTATATTAAAATGCAATCAACGGTGTGTAAAAGTATCTGTCTGAAATGTAAAACCATTCGTGCGTTTGGCATTGCTTGGTGCTTTTTTCATAATATATCAAGATTCTGAGTGGTCTCTTTATGTCATAAATTTATGGACTGTAAACAAGATGTGGCATTAGATGTTGGCAGCAAATGTTAACATCAACAAAATACCTTGGGTTTAATATATTCCGTGGTCATAAATCTGAGCTGTCTCACCCAGGAAAGATGGGAACAATTGCTGCGCACCCAAAAGCCCACTGGGCAATATCTTAGGTGGGACATGGAGTTTCTGCACCTGTCAAAGTGATACTGCTGACATGAAGTTGGGTAAGATGGAAGGACACACCCCCTAGTGGCCACCCCTATCATTATACTATTCTGCAATATGTTTATGGATTGCACTAATTTAGCATTAGGTGTAAATAATATCTCAAGAGTCACGTTTGCAAGAGTCTCATTCATACATAGGCCGCTAATGTCTTATGGCTGTGACAATAGTTAGGCTTTCTCCCTCTCTTTCACAAACAACAACTCCCCCTTTGTATCATGCTACAGAGTCTACTAAGTAAGAGGATATGGTGCCCCAAAACCAGTCCCTAATGTGATTCTAAGCTCTGGACATAAGTGAATTTGCTGCTGAATTATTCACCAAGAATCAGATCAATGGCAGAGAGATGTGGGATGACTGGGAAGTGATGAGGCTGAGTGGGAGGTGTGTCAGAACAGGGAGACAAAATTTCTGAACAAAATGACTCGTTCAGTGCTGATGAAAGAAGACTGAGGCAAAATGGGCAGAAAATGCAGATGGAGAACTACTGATATCCTGCCATAGCCATGATGAGCTGACAACCTCTAGAATTCCACAGCCAAGAGAACATTATAGCCATCAAGAAGAAAGAGGTAATATGGGAGGAGCAAGATGGACCAGAAGGAAGAAGGGTAAGGATGACTATCAGGGCAACTGTTTGTCTGTAGGCTTGGAGAAGGGGTAAATTGGGTTGTCCTGTCAAGAGGTACCTCAGGCTTTGCCAATTAGGCAAGGGCTTGCCCCTTCAGCAGGTAGTATACATTCATATAGCTTCGTAAAAATTACAACAATAATAAATACCTCTTGGAGCAAGTTTATTTGAAAATATGCCCTTTTGTCCAGGGTGTAGGTTTGTAAACTTCAGAGGCATAAAATCCAGGAACATGTATGAAAGGTAATTAAAATTCTTAGGCTAAAAGTGTGAAGAGGCTGAAACTCAACATTTGAACTTTCATATTTACTAGAGGATGTCAAATAGGCTTAATGATAGGCCAAAATTATCCTTTTGGAGCAACCTTGCAAGTCACCCTTAGATAATCTCAAATAAAAAGTCAAACAGGTATCCTTTCTCTGGTCCTCATTTTTGCCTTAATGGGAAATGCTGGAATAAAAAACATTATTATTCCACAGTAAGACCAAAGCCTATAATCAATGACCCCAAGCTATCAGGACTAGAGATTTCCTGGATAGAGCTCAGTCTTCAGAGCAGAAGCCTTTTAATCACCCTTCATGGCCACCTGCTGCCAACTCTGATGCCCAGGGCCACAGAATAGGATTCTACTACCACTTTTGTTTCATGTTATTACGATGTTTCTTCTGAGCTATTCACATACCTGATGACTGAGGGAATAAATGAAACAAGTATCAACTACATCAGACTCTAAGAATTGGGATTAAAGGGTCTTTGCATGCGGCATTGCTTATTTTGCAGAAGGAATTCATAGAAAACAATTAGTTTCACCCTGGACTCCACAATGGGATACTATTTATTTAGCCTTTGAATAGAGCATCACTTGGGAAGTAGAGATGAGAATCAATTTCATTCTCTAAGAGAAGGAGATGACACACAAAATAGACTGCACTGAAGATTTGCTCACATGGTCCACAAAACCTCCAGTGAAGCAATGAAGTTTAAGATTCCTCAGATTCATCCAACATTAAATAAATCCCATCCTGCCATAGTTCCTATGGTGGAACTGCCCCCACAATACTAATTTTGGACAAAGAGAACAAGAGTAAAGATGCAGGTGATTTTCAAATTTTAGAAAATACATATATATATATATATATATATATATATATCTTCATATATCCATACACTTTAATACTGAAATTTCTATTCTTTTTCTATGAGAAGTTGGAGCCAAGAAGAAGAAAGGCTCAGGTAAATATATCAATTGACATATCTTTTTTGTAAAAGCACTTTCGTTACAGTTTAATCTTTCTGAAACCAAATGTACCTTAAGTTAATTTAATGTAGTGGTTCTATTTCCATGAAAACCTGTCATTAGGTTGCCAGAGCCATTATTAAATTGAGAGTGTGTATTTCAATCTGTGGCATCTTAGAATCAAGGAAATGTGGCATTAAATCTGCCCAATGCTAGATACACATTTCAAAGATTGAAACTATCTTTGGAAGTCAAGATGTGTAAAGCCAAGCGGCCCAGTCTCTGTGGAAAGCAGTTCCCATGAGGTTCTTAAGCATCAACAAGTATTCTGCATCATTAAGGAAGCATTATTCTCTAAGAAGTTCCTTTTTTAATTCTTTGATCAAATGAAGTAGAAGGGAAATCTACTGGATTGTATGAGGGTGAAAAAAGGCCATCAGGATTCATGATATATACAATAATATACATTCGTTAGACTATTTGAAATGCTATAATTATTTGGGATATATTCTCAAAAGTTAGTAGATATAGAATGCCCTAAACTACTGTTTAAAAGGATATGCCTATCCAGGTGTGACAGCACATGCCTATAATCCCAGAACTCTGGGAGCATGAGGCAGGATAATCACAAATTCAAATTAGACCTGGGCAACTGAGTCACTTAGTGAGACTATGTCTCAAAATAAAAATGAAAATTCAGAGGCTGAAGATGTATCTCAGGACAAAGGCCCTGGGTCCGGTCCTCAGAACTACAAAAATAAAAGGGTGTGTCTTAGTAAGATTTCTGGAGGCAGAGATGATTCCTGGAGGAGAACCGCAAAGTTCTTAGGTCTACAGAGGCCACATGACCCACGAATCCTGATAAAAGCAAACCAAGTGAGGACAAAGCTCTGACACTCAGTAGCTAATGATACTGTAGACACAAAAGTCACACACGCATGAAGGAACCATGAGTAGAGCAGAGAGAAGTGTCTCCTTATGGAAGACTCAGGGAGGAGTCTTGGTTGTTGGATATGAGCATAGGGTTAGACAGGCCCGTGAAAGGAAGGGATGGTAGTGACCCTGTAGGCCAAAGACTTCTTGGGCACTGCTAACTGCCCAGGTTCTCTTCCACTGACATGTGGATGCCTTGATAAATGAGCTGGTGCTGTGCACTTCTATCACTGCCCTCCCCATGCCTATTGTGGGCACTGCCTGTAAGAAGCCCAGCATGGAGATGACAGAGCTTGTACTCCCGGCACTTGTGTGGGTGGGTTAGTTACACTGGTAATCTAGGCTGACGAAGTCTGTACCTTCAATATTTCCTTTTCCTTCTCTATTCGCTGATGTTCCAAATTCAGCTTCACTAGCACAGACTCTTTGGCAGAGATTTCTTCTTTCAGTTGATCCACCTGATGGGTCATAGTCTTTAACTTCCTCTTCATTTCCGTTATTTCATCCTAACAAAACAAAAGGAGAAAGGTTAGGAAATGAGTTAAATAAACACCACTGAACCTACAGAAGTTCAGTACACATAAGCTTTTAAGGGAAGCTCTCTCAAAACAATGGTCACCTGACCTATCCTTTTGTCTTGAATGCCTATCAGAGTCAAAGCAATCAAAAGCAATACCTCAAAATGTGCTTAGGAGACATATACAGACTATATAATGAATCTCTCCCTTACACACACACGCGCGCATGCACACACACACACACACACACACACACACACACACACACATACACAATTTATTCCTCATTATACGTAGGGACTAGACCCACAATAAACAAAGTAGTTAAAAGATTTCAAAGCAAATTTCTACAGTTAAATGACAAGAGCATACCGTTGCCCTCTCTGAGTCTTGGTAGCCATTGGCAGTCTAAAATCTATTAGTTATAAGCAAAAATAAGTGAAATAAAAATTACAAAAAGAAGAATAGCAATTCTATATCATAATTTTTTAAAAGTAGGACTATGACCTCCACATTCTATTAAGTTGCATCAGTTCCATTTCAAACAACTTATTCTACATAAATTGATCTCTTTCAGGTGAATTGCATAAGACTTCTTTCTTGATCTATTCTAAACCTTGCTATTAGGACAACAGAAACTATCCTCAACCCAGCGTTCAGAGAAATCAAACCATAAAGACATCCATGTATTTTTAATTTTTCTTACCTGTGCCTCAACCAGGTTTTTGCTACAGAGATTCCTGTCTGATCTCACAGCTTCGTACAGGTTTTGTTGATGTTTTAATTTAGTCTCTGATTCAGCTATTTTTTTCTTATAGTGAAAAATCTGCATTTCACGAACTTTTATGTCTTCCATGTTCAAGAGGAGCTGGAGGAGAAGAAAAATATATTTGGATATGGTTAGATAGCTCATCTGTGTTTACAGGTTTGGGACAAATGGAGTATTTTATCTAAGGATGGCTGGTAGAGATGCCAGCCATCAGATAATCTGACTGTGACTATAATCACTCCAGTGCAACACAGAAATTCAGCCAAGCTGATTAGGGGCAAACACATATTTTATCTACACCTCAGTTCTGCACAATTACAAAGGTTTAACGCAGCTATTTTGTGATTATGAGAGGAAAAAATGAAATTCTTCAATCTGAAAACCTCTTCTAATCTCCTACCCACACAAAAAAGAAGCTTTAAAGATCCTAACACAAAGTACTAAGAAAAATATGAGGTAATTTAGCTGTTCAGCCACAGTAGATGCTTTATCAACTTAATACTCAGAAAGAAAAATGGCCTTTGACCCTTGGTAGTGATTGCAACTCTGTCTTGCCAGTGTCAAACTGGTCTGTCAGGGGAACTCAAAGAACTTCATAAAGAGTAATCTATGCAGTATGAGCAAAAATACCATGAATGTTTAATTTTTTAAAGCTTGATTACAATAAAAGATAGATTGCCACAAATCCCCTTTAAAATACTTCCTGCACTTCATACACACTTGTCCCATCATTCTTTCCACCTTCTGAAGTCATCCTGGAAGTCTTTTTTCAGGAGTATCTTTAGCTGCACTGTTGTAGCCAGCTTGATGTCCTGAATGAATTCAAAATGCTTACCTTTCATGGTCATTTTGACTTTGAAAAACAGCTAAAATTTGCATGTCATCAGATCTGGTTAATAAGGTGAAGAGGACACACCAAATATGTTCACAAGCTTGTCTTTCTGTTAGATGGAAGCATTGGTTCTATTTTTGATCATGCCTTGTAAAGACAGGAAAGAGGATTTCCAGAAATGCCTCAGAAAGTGTCAAGAACTGTGGAATAAGTATGTTTGAAGAGAAGGGAATATTTTGATGGGTATGTGTTTTTCTCACAATTTTTTAATTTAAGTACTCACTGTTTATTTTTATAATACTATGTACTATACACACAACACTTCTGGGAAGGATAAAAGACCAGCATGACCATCTCTATTTTGCAATAAATAAATAAATAAATAAATAAATAAATAAATAAAAAATAAATAAATAAAAAAGGCTGAAATTCCATTGTGATCTAATTCCTCTTAAGTGCTATTCAGTGTAGAAATTATGTAATCATGACTGCAATGTCTACAGAAATTGATTTTTAAGGACATTCTTTAAGATTACTTAAGGAAACACTCCAGTGAAGAAAACATTAAATCAATGAAACTATGATGTAAACAACAGCTTGAACATGTAAGAAAAAAATTCTTAAGATGTCATGGCATTTCAGGGGATTTCTCTTAACTAATGATTGCAATTGAAGGAAACACAGTAATGTGACAGAGTCTGGGAGGATGGGACGTACCTGAGGGACGGGGATGGCTCTGAAAGGCTCCTCTGAGAAAGCGACATTTTTCTTAGAACTTAAACATGGAAAAAGACCTTGGACCTCTGCCATGCTGATATATGGTGTGATTCAGTTGTGGGCTACTTGCAACTAACAGGATTACAAGAATCCTTTTTTTTTTTCATGTGTAGAATTACATATTCTAAGAAAGAATTAACATTCTAGAAAATTGACTCAGATCTAGGGATATAGCTCAGTGGAGATGACTTGCCTAGTGTATGTGAAGTCTAAGATTCAATTTCCAGCCCAATAAAATTGTTTTCTTCCTTCCTTCCTTTCTTTCTTTCGTTCGTTCGTTCGTTCGTTCTTTCTTTCTTCTTTCTTCTTTCTCTCTTATTTTTAATGCAGAGCCTCACTCTGTAGTCTAGTAGTCTAGTAGTCTAATAGGCTGATCCTGAGCTCACTATGTAGCCCCGGTCCACTCTTTGAACTCTCAGCAATCCTCCTGCCTTAGCTTCCCAAGGACTGGGATTACAAATGTGCATCATCAGACCACCTTCTTGTGGTGCTGGGGAATCAAACCCAAGACTTTCTAGGCAAGTGCTTTAATAGCTGAGCTCTGATCCTAATCCCCCAATAAAAATATTTTAAAAATAAAAATAAAAGCCACTCTGAATTTCTGGGTGCTGGATGTATGCTATATTAACGACAGGAGTTTTGTCAACACCAGTAGAGCCTGCCTCTATGATGAGGGTTTAATAGTACTCACAGTTACAGCTAAAAAAAAAGAAGAAAAGAAAAGAAAAGAAAAAGAAAAAGAAAAGAAAAGAAAAGAAACTGAGAAGCTTTGTTCTAGTGTTTTTTCTCATCAGAGATCAAGATGACTATTGTTTAAAATATTTATCCTTTTTTTACTTATATAAGCATCTTTTAGACTTTTCTTACAGATCTATAAGAAGGATGGGATTAAATTTAGTAAATACCTTTCAACCTATATTATTTTATATGGTTTTCTTACCAGGTCAATTGGTTTTATGTACTTAAAAATAAATTTTCCATTTAAAATACCTTAATTTAATTTCTTTAGGTACATAGGTCTTCTTTTTCTCTTCAACCTTTAGTAGCTCATCTTCACACAATGCAACTTGGTTAATGACAGACAGGAGAATAGGTTAGAATAGGAGGCAGGACTAAGACAGGGTGTTCTGGCCCCTGGAAGCAGAGGTGGAATCAAGGTGGACTGTTCCCAGAATAATAAATGAGAAATAGCTAAGAAAGGCAGTTTAATCCTCCCCCTCCCAGTCTCTTGTAGATGCCATAAGGTAATTAGAAGCTTGCATTGTCCTGCAACCCCCACCATAGGAAATGCCTGAAACTGCCTGAGCAAAATCTTTGTAAAGGGCTCAAGAGAGCCTCTTGGCTCTCAGGAGCTTTACATTCTCAATTAACCTCTTCTTGCTTTAGATCTTTCGTGAACACGAACTGATTTTTTAAAACTATATTAATTGAAAGTTGTAATTTGAACAATGTCGAACATGAAGAAACCAACAATCACTTAAAAGCACTCACATCAAAAAATATACAATAATCAATAAAAACTCAAATGAATCTCTGTTTTTGATACACTGAGGAGCACATAATTCAGAAATTTAAAAATGTATTATGTATGCAATTTTAACTATCTTCCTTCCCAGACTTCAAAATATACTATAAAGCAACAGTGATTCTATCCACAAGGTAGTGATATAGGAACAGACAAGAGGACTAGTGGAACAGAATAGTGGATACTGAAACAAACCCCAACACCCTGAGTCAACTGGTCTTTGACAAAGGGGCCAAAACAATCCATTAGAGAAAAGATAGCATCTTCAACAAATGGTGCTGGGAAAACTGGATCTCCATATGCAGGAGAATGAAATTAGACCCATATCTGTCACCATACACTAAAATCAGATCAAAACAGATCAAAGAACTGGATATCAAAACACTAAATCTATTAGAAGACAAAATAGGCAAAACCCAAGATTATTTTTTATTATACTGAGAGTTCACAAACCCAGACATCAGATACCACCAGTAGTAATAGTTAACAATCTAGCGTATGCCCTTCTATATGCCTTTAAATTTTTCATATTCTACTTGGACCTACAAACATAACAGCAATAGCTCATTTTCTCAAGTGCTTCCTATGTATCCAGAATTTTACATGCATTAACTCATTCAGCCTTTACAAAAATCTGATAAGATATGTACTATCACCCCAATTTTACAAAGAGGAAAACTGAAGATAAAAGAGTAATACAAAGTCACTCAACTAGTAAGTACATAGCTACAGAAAAGTATTTTCCTTTGATTTTGGTTTTGCCTTATCTCTTGGGTTTTGCTTTTATTTTCAGGCAAACAGATTCTTATTACACTTATTTTTACACATTTTTTTGCTTCTTATCACTTATAGTTCCTTGTGGAAATCATCATGTGAAGTAATTCTAATTCAGTCTCTTTAAAGGCTGTTGTTATAGCCGACATCATAAACACTCAGCTGTGCCTCTTCACTTCGTCTCCAGTTTTTGCCCCTCTGAACCACGCTGCAGTGAGTGTTCCCTGCAATGTTCTCATGCATTTGTGCTTTTCCTTCTGTGGGATGGATTCCCAGGAGTGGAATAGCCAGCTCAAAAGAAATATATATTTTTTAATTTCAATAGATATTGCTAGATTGCTTTCCAAAATGGCTGTAACAATTTTACATTTCCAAACCCCCATCAATCGTTCTCTTAATAGAAAAATACCCTGACCATTTCTGGATAAACCCTCTGTGGTCATACTGGATGATTCTTTTAATGTACTATTGAATTTGATAGACTAGAATTTCATTTAGGATTCTGCGTACATACTCAAATGATACACACTTAGAGCTCTCTTCGTCGTTGTATTTTAGTTTCAAAGTTTCTGTTCATTCCATAAAGTGAATGAAGTACCTTTGAGTTCACTGATTCATTCACCCTTTTTTTCATTCATTCAATACACTGAGGGCATATCTGTGGGAGGCATGATGAAGGCATGATTGCTGTGAAGAGGAATCAAATACACACCCTAGCCTCAAGGTCACCTCTAGTGAAAGGCCCCACCATAGAAGGGGTAATCAATGAACAGCTACAACCAATTACAGAGATACACACAGAATACTATGGGAAAATCAAAGACTAGAATGTTAATAGATAGTTTCTGAGGATGAACCTGTTACTCACATAGTTAATATTAGAGGTTTCTATCCCAACTGAAGACTCACCTCAAACACCAGGATCTCTTCCAGGCCTGGAATGTCTATACATAGTATCATTATAGAAGCAATGAGTTAGATCAGTAAGCAATGCCCCTCAGTATTACTTCCAGATTACACAAAGAACATAAGTAATAATTTTTTCAAATTCACACGCACAAAATACAATTAACTATGAATTATGTAATTATACAACATGAAAATTATCTGATTCTTACCTTAATTCTAAAGTCATTAAGCCCTCAGTCAATACTGAAGTAAATTTTCCCTGATTTCTTCAGATAAGTACATCTCCAAAAGAATTATCTACCTTGACCAACTTTTCAATGTACACAGTCAGGCTCATTTTTACGTAATTATACTATTGCTTGTTATTATTACCACGTGATGTCACCCAGATAGTGTGGAGGGAATGCCCAAGGTAAGAATGTGTGGAGTAGGACTTGGTAGGAAGCAGGTTGGTTATTTGGTTGGGGTCTGGAAAGAACAAGAGGACAACGAAAGACAAAGATGTCTACAGAAAAGGCATGAGTGAATCTGAAGTTAAAAGAAGTCCTGCCTCCTCCGTCCATCATTTCTGTGGCCCACACATCCTTATATCAATACTGGTAATTAAAATGTATGTCAGAAATAAACATGAATCCTGAATTTAAAGCATCCATTAGTGGATTTACTATCTTTAAAGAAAAAAAGCCTAATATTTAGCCTTTTTCAGAATCAGATATTACCTTCTTTGGAGTAAGTGAAGTGAACTGATTGAAAATACTTTGAATGGAATCGTCAGCTTTCAGAACACCAAGGAGTACATCAGAGAAAGGGAAAACCCGCTTGTTCAATCACTTCGAGGGGTGTTAGGACAAGAATAATCTTTTTCACAGACAGGGTAATGCTCCATAGAAAGGAAGTGGGCAAGGGCTTTTTTTTTCTTTTTCTTTTTCTTACTCTTTTTTTTTCTTGAGCATAAGTTCTTTCTTCACACAAGAGTGCAGAAAATCACAGACTTGCTTCCAGATTTCTGAAGCTGAGAGTACTAAGAGTCTACCACAATACCAAGAAGATCAAAGGAATTTAAGCAACTATGAAAAAAAAGTACTGAAACTAAAGGAAAAGACAATTTACAAGACAATTTTTTGAGAGCTGAGTCTCAATTTATTTTGAGGAAAAGTGTTTAAGCCAATGTCATGCAAAAGTTCAAATCCTGAGAATTTATAAAACGTGTAGAGTTAGGAAGCAGCTAAGCCTGTCATCAGCAAACTGTCCCCTATGAAAAGCGACATATTGGAAAATGTGAAGTGTCAACTGTGGGGCTCAAGCTTAGTTCACTGATTGCACTTCCAGAAACTCCAACCCAATGTGTGAGGTAAATCACATCCAAACACAGCCTGAAATTCCCTCGAATTTGTAGACCCACTTCAGAGGAGTCCAGAAAGTGCTCACGATGCAAGACAGGGACACCAACCAATATTATAACCTACTCCTACCTTTTCTTTTCCTGTTAAAAACAACCTGCCAACGGAAATAAGAGTGAGATAAAAATCAATAATGCATGCTGGAAACAGCAACACAGCCAAACCATGGTATAGACTGAAGCTGCATGAGAAACTAGGCCACTGGATTGGGAATTCTTTAACTTATATTTGATGAAATATCAGTACAATAAACTTCTCAAACACAATTTTTTTCACTTACTGTCAATGGCTTGAATGTTGGTGCTCCCTTTACTTTCATAATGAAACCAGAAATCTCACTTTATAACAGAAAATGCCTTTGTGCCCAGACATGTGAAATGTACCACCTCCATTTCGCTTGCTTATTATTCTCGGTCTTACATTTAGAAAGAAATAGCTATGCTTTGATCTTTGAAAGAATACACATCAGTTCCACCTTATAATGACACAGCGTATAGTAACTTAATCATTCAACTAATCCTAACTGAATATTATGATAGGTTATGTTATGTCATATGCTAGAACAGTAGGCATTAAATGATTTGATTTTTGTAGAAATCAAATCCTGCTCTTCAGGGAAGCCATGATATGCAGTATGCTTCTTTCATTATGACACAAAATCTTACAATTTGTTGGTGCCCCCTTCATGCCTCCTCCAGAGATCTACCCAATTAAAGACAGTCTATAAAAATTCAAGTTAACATCAAAGAAGCAAGAGTTTTGGTTCAGCTAACAGGTATCTATCAATAGTTATTTAATCAACTTTTGCTTTTCATGCTTGTTTCTAGGCCCTTGAAAACACATTAGCGTTTATTTCTTGGAACCTCTGCATAAAAGAGCTTTGCTTGACACTGTTATAGGCAAAGAGGCAGAGCTCAGGAATCTACAGGTAAGGATTCATTGCAAAAGAAGGCTTTGGGCCTGTAAAATATCTAGGATGCAACTGCCAGAAATTTAATGTTTAGAATGAAAGCAGAGTAGTCCTAAATGAGGCAAATGTATAATGTGCAAAAATGTTCCATGGACAGAGTAGAAACTGGAAATAGTTTATCCAGAACTTGCTAAAGTCCAGAAGAAGTAAATATGGTTGACCACAACATAAGGTGCCCTTCCTTGTACCTGAACAATAACGTGTAGATTGCAGCAAAGAAAAAATCACATGGATAAAAAGATGCTGAAAGCCTGGGCTAAATTACTGTGTGGTTCAGCAAATACTCACTCTGGTCCCTTGTCCTACAGTCTTTTAGAAGGAGTGCGTCACCTTACGTCATTGCTCATAGCGGAGCTGGCCGTGTGACCAGCTATACCAATGGGAGGTCAGAACATTAGGGGTATGATTAGAGTTACTCGAAACACACGTGTGCTGGGGAAGAGAGAGGTGTATGTCTTTTGCACTCCTTACTGACTCCATGGGAGGGACATGCACCCTGGCAGACAAGAAATGTCCTTTGGGACTGGGTCCAGCTCACAGTCTAGAGCCCTCCCCAGCAAGAAGCAGCTGAATCTGTGAGAAATAAGTGCTTTTTTTGTGTGTTCCACGTAGCTGTCTGTGATGCAGCATCGCATGGCAAGTGTTGCCTGAGATAAACACACAAGAGTTTTGGGATGCTGAGCCATCCACTCTGGCTCAAAGGGGATTTTGTTGTTTACAAATGTCAACTTAATGCAATGTAACAGCGGGCTTTATGTATCTTCAATGGCACTTTTTTTTCTCTAAGCTTTACACAGAGAACCAGAAGGCAAATTTTCGTGCTATTTCTGCAGCCCAGGAGGAAGAAACTGTGCCTGGAAGTTACTTGCAGCCAAAATCGCTGGCAGAAATTCAGATCTGATCATCTATGATGACAACACAGATCACATAAACTTGAAGGGATTAAAAATGAGTCTTTGACTGGTTAATTCAGATGTGAAATTACTCTTCGTTTCTCCTTTTAAAACATATACAAAGTCCTTAACACGAAGAACTCAAAATCCAGTAAGACTTGTTCCCACAGAGCCAGTAGGTAGATTGAGGCAGACATACAAACAACTGTAAGTTAAGACATAGCTCCGTGGTTGCCAGAGAAAGAACCAATTTTAAAAAGATCTTTGAGAAAAGCAGACTTTTATTTGGCCCTTTATGGAAGGCAAGTTGCTATTCATATTGTTTGTTTTTAATCAGGATACTAAAATAATACATATTTATTTTAGAAAATTTGGGGAAAAAAGCCAAAAAGTACAAAATAAGATATTAGCAATCTGTATTCCTACAGCACAGAGATAGCAATGGTTAATGTGTTGTCATATTTCCTTCCTTTCTCTTTACCCACTAAAAAGGAAAAAAAAAAGGCTTCTAGATTTCTCCTTTTGCACCCCCCTAAATTTTCAAAGAATACATTACTTTATCAATGTAGGTAAAACGCACAGAAACTTTCTTCCAATAGAAATGTATAGGAAGTCCCCTGCTGCTGACTTTGCCTGGAACATAGCTGGCCACTTTGCACAGTTCTTCATCTCCACAAAATATTTTCTTATTACATCTGTGATGTGGGCTCAGTTCCACCAACTCTCTGTAGGCCGGACTCTGTCCTCTCGCCTCTCCGTCCCTTCTCTTGGAGCACAGCAAGCTTCCATCTTTCACCTGCATTCTGAGAGAACTCCTGGAGTTCGCACTTCACTGACTCCACATCCACAGCATCAACTCTGTTCTTCACAAAATCTGCCCCTGCTTCCCTGCTTTCATTTTGTTTGTATTCTGTTGCTTTGGCTTGTAGTTTCTGCACAATTGTTTCTTGTTTTGTCCATCTTTTCTTCTTTTATTTCATCTTTGCTTTTTCCTATAACCTACTTGACAATCCTCCTTACCTCATAATGGAGTCACCTTTTCCTTATCAACAAGTCAAGAAACCCCGTTCAGCATGCCAAGGAATCCAATGTTCCTCCTAATACTTCCGGGAATTCTTGATGTTAATTACAGTTCTCCAACTTATATGGCTTTGATATTTCCTGTTTCCACAGCCTTCTGAATCCCCTGTTGACTTCTTTGATCGCCCACTACTGTTTCTTTTCTGTGCCTCACACCTTTCACACCCACGTTGCTCCTATGAGGTGCAATTATGACTCTGAGGTTGACATAGCAGACAGCCACTTAGGACTTTAAGTACAGAGAAAGTGAAGAATTTAAAATCAAGTTCCGGATAGCCCTGTTCTCAACTATTCCAACGGACTTCTTGCCTCTGGAATACCTGCCATCTCTTCCAGGACAGCCTAGCCTACTGCCTGAGGCTGGTATCATTTGTCCCTGTCCTCATCGGGAAGCCTTTCCTATTTCCCAATTCTATTCCCAATTTTTGTGGCTGTTCTGTTGTGTTTTGTTTTGTTTTGTTGTAACAGGGTCTGGACACATAGTCCAGGCTGGTCTTGAACTGGTATCCCTGGGTTAGTCCCTGTTACCCCATGAACAGCCTTCTATCCCATACCCCCATGCACCATTGACATGTAATTTTTTTCATGTGCATTGATATTAAGAAGAATGATAGGAAGCAGACTCCCAAGAAAGTGAAAGGTGACATAGTTTTATAAGACAGCGTGGTAATAATAAAAACACAGGTAGAATTTTAAGGAGTTATATTTAATGGTAGTGTGATAGCAGCTTGGAGCAGTGAGAGACTGCCTATCAGGAAGAAGTAGGAGGCTCCAATATATGGTATCATGTGTTCAAGTACACAGACACTGCCTCCCCCAACAAGGCTCCTCCCTTAGGAGAGCCCTACTTCTGCCCTGGACGTCAGTTGTGGCCACGTGCCTTGCATAGGCCTATAGAATATGAGGCCAGTGGAACATGAGCCCTTCCCTCATCAGCTGTAGCTCGAAGAATGACACAAGTACCCTCCTTGGAAAAAAGACTAGCTTAATCTTACAGCCTAAAGTGAAGAGGTCACAAAGTAAGGCCATAGCCATGCCTCATGACCATTTAATTGATCAAAAATAGATCTTTACTGCTGTTGGCCATGGAGGTGCAGGGTAAGCTGATGAATACAGGGGCTGAGGTGCTAGCGTGAACTCCAGAACATGATGCCTGAACTGGCAAGTCCTCTCAGAGTCAGTAAATGTACCAAGGTTTCTGAGATGAGTAAGTCAGGAGCAAAGTAAGCTTTATTCTAATGACTCACAATCAAGAGTATGAGAATCCCTTGGGAATGCTAGTCCTGCCAGGACTGGACGAAGCACAGGTCCCAGCACTCTTCAACATGCATCTGTCAGTGTCTGTTCCACATTGGTGTAGTCTAAGTGGGAAGAAACCTATTTCCTACCATGAACTTTGTTTCCCACTTTATGCATGTAATTCAAATGTTGGCTGTCCTCTGTGTCTTCTTTGAAACTTACTCCAAACAACCACAACAAAGTTTAAACATCTAACAGCATTGACACATGCTCTAGAATTTCCTGTTAATTTCATTGACAAGAGATAAAAGGACCTACTGTGTCATTGCATATCAGACACTTTGCTGGGAGGAAGAAATTGATTAAATGAACCTTCCTCGCAAACTCTCTTTTCAGCTAAAACTTTTCTCCATTCCCAGCCTCAGCCCCTCTCTGGAACTTTGCTCTATTGCCTCCGAGTGCACCACAGAGGGTACCAGTTTAATTGCTGTGCATGATGCAAACAATATGCAAAGACAGCAAATTAGAGTAAACCTCAAATCCCTAAAGTCCTTGTAGAAGTGTCTTCTCCCTACCTAGTGGCTTACAAGACGCAATGACCCAGAACTCAGTCACCAATGTGTGGATTTCCACCAGTGGTGAGGCTTTAGCTACACGATAGTTCTAAAATGAAAATGCCACTTGTAACTAATGCCAGTAGTCACCTACATTTTAATAGGAGGTCATTTAATTATTCTCTTAACAACTAGTAGGCATGCTTGTGCAAAAGAGGAAGCATTTCAGTGATGGATAGTCACTATAAATAGGGTGAGAACAGAGAGTTGAGGGATGCTGAGACCCACAGCCCTGAGACAGCTAGACAATACGACAGCAGAGAAGGAAAGCCCACAGCTGGAGGAGAGGAATAGTTGGAATAAACACAAGCATTGCCTAAAATTTGTTCCAGGCTCAGCTCTGTCCAAATCATTCCTCTTAAATGCGTGTAAACCAGAAGCAGAAATCTCAACAAACTACCTTATCATGGTTCATTCATAATTATCAGAAATATACAGAAGGAAATGTGGCCACGCCCCACCACAGCAGCACAGATGGGCTCACCTTCTGAGTGAACTCACTGGCCTCGTTGATGTACCGATCGCGTTCCTTTTCCAGTTGAAAGATGATCTTTCTCTGTTTCTGGGCCTCAGTCTTGTAGTTCTGGATTTCCTCCTCCAGATTCCTCTTGGCTTGCTCGTGGAGCTTCACCGTGTCCATGTGCTTCTGGGTCGCATTAATTGCCTTAAGCATATTCTAAAGATAAGGATGACAAAGCAGCCACGTTACTCACAATGCCTGAGGATTTGGGGTTTACCTAGAGTTTACCTCTTATGTTGTCCTTAAAATATTAGAAACCTTAACCTTTATATGAATAAAAATGATGATATTCTCTACAGATTACTGAGAACCAATTATATTAATTTTGCACAGGCATTTTTTAAATTTTATTTTTCAGACAGGATCTGCTATGTATCCAGGCTGGTCTTGAACTCACTATGTAACCCAGCTGGCCTGGAACCTGCAATTCTCCTGCCTCAGATTCCTGAGCGCTGGGATTACAGGCGTGTATCAGCACAAGACCCTCTAAATACACAAAGTAACCACAATGTGCCTAAGAAGTAACTTCTACATTGCTCCAATTTTAGGGGCTTATATTCCTTGCCTACAAGTTCACAGGGGAGTGCCAGAGCCAGGATTAAAATCTACGGCTGGCTGACCCAAAAGTCTGTTTTTTTCCCTTCATGGCAGCTCTAGGCTTTATCTGGTGAGCTCAGACACCTAAACCTAATCATATAACTTGGGTTCTGACTAGAAATTAAAATAAAAGTCAGATTATTAAAAATGTAGATAGCTAGGATTGACATAAAACAGGATAATCTCACTCCTGGACATAGACTTAGAAGAAACAAAACATAACCTTGCACGTGAATGTTCACAGAACCACTGTTTACACAAGCCTAAAAATGAAAACAACCCAAGCGTTCAACTGATAAACACATCAACAAAATATGGTATGTCCAGGCAGTGGAAAGAACAGGAAAAAAAAAAAGGCAACAAACGACTGATGTGGGCTATGAAATGGATGGAACTTGAAAACATTATTCTGATGAAAAAGGTCCCATTTATATAAATACCCAGAGTACTCAGATCCAAAGAAACAGTAGCAGATTAGCAGCTCCCAGGGACGGGAGAGGGGAGGGACTGCTACTGGAGTATGGTATTTCCTTTTTGGGTGATGAGAATGTTCTGGAACCAGAGTAGCCAAATATGGTGAGTGTACTAATTGCCACTAATGATCAATTTTATACTACAAGCGTTTTACCACATTTTTAAAAAAAAGATTGATCCTAGCTTTGCTTATATCCCAACATCATCCTTTCTGATTCAGTAGGTCAGGAATAAGATCCAGGTGCTTACATTTTTTTGAAAGTTTCACTGGCTACCTCAGATGCCACAAGCAAAATGACACCATATGGTGGCCACTCCAGTTCGTCTGAAATGTAGAGTGGCAGTAGGACCAGCTAGAGGCCATGCTTAACAAGAGGGTCCAGGTCACTATCCACAAAGACCCTCCCCAGGGAGATATATATATCTTAAGGAAATTATGCCCAATGTCACTTTTGACCGTTTCTCCCCTCCATCTTACCCTTACACTGCCCTTCCCACCACACCACCATGCAATACTTAATCTTTTGTGTCTGGTCCATTTCACTGAGCATTATTGACTCAAAGTTATCCCATTATCTTGCAAATACTTCCTACCTATCTTTCTTTATGTCTGCATAATATTTCAGTGTGTACATATACCACATTTTCTTTATCCATTCTGCTGTTGGTTGGCATGTAGGTTGCTTCCAGAGTTTACCTATTATGAATCATGCTGCTGTAAACATACATATGCAAGGGTCTCCGTGATATATAGTTCTTTTGGGAAAACACCCAGGAGAGCTGTAGGTGGGTCAAATGGATTTCTATGCTTCAGCTTTCTAAAGAATCTCCAAACTGCTTTCCATAGTGGTTGAACCAGATTGCAACCTGTCTAGCCAACAGTGCAGAAGTTTTCTTTATCCCACAACCTCAATGACAATTGTCATTTACCAGTTCTTTACATTAGCCATTCTCATTAGATTGAGATGGAATCTTAATGTTGTTTTAATTTGCACTTCTTTCATGGCCAAGGCGTTGAATACTTCTTCATATGTTTCTTTGCCTTTTGTATTTCCCCTTCTGAGAAATTTCTTTTCATTTCATTTGTTCATTTTTAATGGGGTCATTTATTTGAGGGAAATTTTTGAGTTCCTTATACATTCTAGATATTAACTCTCTGTCTAAGGCATAGCTAGCAAAAAATTTTTCCTTTTCTAAGGACTGTCTCTTTACCCTGTTGATGGTTTCCTTTGCTGTGCAAAACTATTTAAGTGCTTTTTGTTTGGGTTTGGTTTTTTGAAGCAGAATCTTACTCTGTAGTCTAGGCTGGTCCTGGACTCAAACACACAGCAATCCTCTTTCCTCAGCCTTCTGAGTGGTGGGATTACTGGCATCTGTCAACATGCTTGATTAATGTGGTGCTGGGGAAATCGAGCCAGGGCCTGTGTGTGCTAGGCAAGGCAAGTACCTTTACTGCTAAGCTGTGCTCCCAGCCCCAAAAGCTTTTAAGTTTGATGTAGTCCCATTGTTGATTCTTACTACTATTTCTTATGAAAGTGGCATTCTGTTCATAAAATCATTTCCTGTCTCTATTCTTCCAG
This sequence comes from Ctenodactylus gundi, assembly GCA_004027205.1. NCBI lineage: Eukaryota > Metazoa > Chordata > Mammalia > Rodentia > Ctenodactylidae > Ctenodactylus > Ctenodactylus gundi. The sequence continues at coordinate 178,603 of PVKB01002322.1, forward strand.
CATTTTACCTATTTTGTGTTCGAGCAGGTTCGGTGTTTCTGTTTAATATCTAATTCTTCGATCCATTTTTAATTGATTGTAATATAGGGTGAAAGATATGGGTCTCACTTCATTCTCCTACATATGGATATCCAGTTTTCCAAACACCATTTGTTGAAGATGCTTTCTTTTCTCCAATAAATGATTCTGGGCCCCTTGTAGAAAATCAGATGGCTGAGAGTGCTTGGGTTTGTCTCTGTATTCTTATTTCTATTCCATTAATCTTTCTGGTTTTGTGCCAGTACCATATAGATTGACAACTGTTGCTTTTAAGCATACTTTTAGGTCTGGAATTGTGATTCCTCCAGTTTTGCCCTTATTACTTAGGATTGTTTTAGAAGTTCTGGGTCTTTTCTGGTTTGATAGTAATTTTAGAGGCTTTTTTTTTAATTCTGAGAAAAATGTTATTGGTATTTTTATTGGTATTACATTAAATCTGTCTAATTATGTTGGAAATATGGCCATTTTGAAAAGGGGGTGTTTGTCTATTTTCTAAAGTCTTCTTCAATCTTTTTCTTCAGGGTTCTGTAGTTTTCTCTGTAGAGATCCTTCACTTCTTTGGTAAGGCTTATTATTTTTTCCCCAGTAATATATATATATATATATATATATATATATATATATATATATATAGACAATATACAAAGATTACAGTGAGCTTGAGGATTTTGTGCACATATATATCACAGCAACATTACAATCTCTCCCTCCTTATTGGCCCTCCTTCTGCCTCCCTCATTTTATTATGACGTGCTCTGAGGAGCTTCTGCTTTGGTCACATCTGGTTGGTGAACGATGGGCCTCTGTTACTTGTGCATCCATTTCTTTTCCTATACATGGGGAGTTTTCTCTTACGAGTTCAGTGAATAAAGTTCTTAATCCCTTAGCTTTAATTTCTTTTTATTCCTGTAATCCTGTGACTCGGAGGTTAGCTTCTTTGAGTCATCTAGCATCTGTTAGTAGCCATTTTCATACTGATGCACTGTCATTTCAGCATCCTTAAGGATTTAATCTGTGGTTTCCATCTTGTCCTCTAGATCCAAAGTTCTGTCCTCATTTTGCATAGTTCTGTTCCCCAACCTTTCCAATGGGATTTTCACCCCTGATGCTCTGCCAACATCTTTTCATATTTTCTGAACTTTTTAGTGAATTTGCCATTCATTTCTTGAACTGACTTCTGTAGATCCACAAACCTCAAGTTTATTTCCTCATTCATCTGACTGGGTGTTTGTAATTTCTACTCTTGAATTCTTCATTTCTATCTTTTGTAAACTCACTAAACATCCTAAGAGATTGTTTATTGGTCCTATCTTAAATTTTTCCAATAATTTCAGCACATTATTACTTGATTTTATTTTTAGTTCTTCCAATAGTTTGAGGAAGTTATTATTTGATTCTAATTTATAGCCTTCCGAAAGACTGATTATTCTGCTTTTAAATTTTTGGAGGCTTGATTCTCCTGTTGTCGTTTGGGCCTCCTTTAGCGGATCGGGGCTTTGGGGACATACTACTGCTGTGTTTTCTCATCTTCTTGCTGCTTTTATTGTGAGTTTTAAGAGTCAGCTGGAGTGAAACTCTTCCACTGGCCTTTAGGGAGAGCCAGCCCCTTCTCTCTTGTAGCTGTGTTTCTGAGCCCCAGTAGGTTATGTTTAAACCCGTCTCTGTCTCCTGATGGTGTCACTATTTGAGTTAGTTATTTCCAGGGTTGGCTTTTAAGCTATGCTCAAGAGCTGAGCTGTTTGGAGGCCAGGTACCTGTGTTCAGCTGATCATGACCATATCTTCTAAAGACTTCTGCTGCGCCTTTGCCACCTGGGTCTCAGCCTGAGTCTCTTTTGTAGCCAGCAGGTCTCTAACTGCAGTTTCCCCTTAGTTTCATTTCAGTTGAATCAAGTTGGTCTGGGTGGGCCTGTGGTGCCAATGTTTTTCCAAATACTGACTGCCCAAATTCTTAGCCTCTCTTGCTGAGGAAAGCAGGTGGATCAGATAAGCCCAGGTTGGGTGAACCAGGGTAAGGATCTGGGACAGCTCTGCCAGTCCCTTGGTCACAAGCTCCATAAATTTCATCCATATTATGGAAGGACTGCTCCCTTCACTTATTTACCTGCCTCCACCCATGGAGTCCATCCTTCAGAGCTTCTTCAGGCCCTAGTCAGATCCCCCCCCCCCCCCCCATGATTCAGCGGCTTGTGCTGGTGGCTGGCTAGGTAGCCTGCGTATTCTGTGGGAAGGACCTAGCAACATTAGTTTACACAGCCTCTAGCCCATGAACTACCCTTTGGGTGTCCAGCATGGGGCCAGGGACGTTCCCAGCCACAGCCCTCAGTCTCCACAGCCACTGGCCCACAGGCTGCCACCAGGGCAGCCACCATGAGTCCCATGGTGGTCCCAGACATGGCCCATGCTCGGGAGCTTCGGTCCCAGGATGATCCTGGCTATAGTTTTTTGGTTTTGCCACATCCTGTCACAGCATCCTGCCAGGAACTCTAACCTTTCTGTTATTCTGGTCCTGTTCTCAGAAGCTTCACTCACCTTCAGAGCAAAGCCTTTCATCTACTCATCCACTCTCTGCCAGCTTTCTGGCCTGACCTAAGCAAACTGAAGGAAGACAGGTTCTACACAGTTGTCACCTTGCCTCTCCAAGGACCTATGACATAGTACTGTGAAAAAAGCGGTCATAGGGGTGCATGTGGATGTGTTTTCTAGGGTTGAATGCGGGGCCTCGTGCATGCTAAGCAGGCATCTGCCACTCCCTCGGCACTCAGATTTTTTTCAACTTTTCAAAAGACATAAGCTTGGGAGCTAGTGGCAATGGTCATGTTTGTCCCAGATAGATCAGAAAACAGAAAGAAACAGTGAAAGAACAACAAAAAGTCCACAGGAATCATTATGTTGGAGAAAGAAGGCTATTACCTCAAGAATGCCCAGCCCAGTTCCTCCCACTTCGCAAAGCCTCGCTGTGTGCTTGGGCTCCACGATGCACCTTACATTTTTTCCTTCTCAAATCTCCACCCATCCCAGACACACACCTAGATCTGGAAGCCTCTGGACCATAAGCAGATGAGAAGCCCACTAAAAACTGGCTTGGTGAGACAATTATTAACTTTATTGCCTGGTACAGGCTTAAGTATTCATTCTATCAAAGACAGAGACACTACAAATGACAGTGGAAGAGCCACCATGTGTTCATGTGACTGCTCTTTTAATGGAGGTGGTGCTTCAAATCAGTGGGGAAAAAAATTAGTTTCAATAAAGGTTGATTGCACAGCTGCAGCGTCCAGTGCTATACTAGACACTAAGAACACAATGGCCAGGAAAAAAGAAAAACAGCACTCGACCGTGCCTAAAAGGAAGAACTGACACTAAGGAAATCGAACAAATAAATGTAAAATGACTGTTGTGGCATCTGTCTGATTGAGGCGGTAAAACCTATTAGCTATTTACCAGTACATTTAAAATACAAGTGGATTAAAGCAACATACACTAAAAATAAATTTAAAATCTAAATTCAATAGTAGTGCTAAAATGCACAAATTTATAGAAAAAAGGAACAATTTCCAAGATTGGGAGGGGAAAAGAAAAGCTTCAATAACTCTCTTAAGGAATGCTCAGCATGCAAAGAGGCAATCTCATACTTTTCAAAGACTCTGTCAGTAGTCTGTATCGGGTGAAGGTGTAGCCTGTTCTGTAAATGTTCCTTCAAATCTGGGAGACCTGAAGGAGTGAAGACAAGAACAAGCAGAGGCTGTTTCTACTATGCTGGGAAGATGCTGCGTTGGCCAAACACCATCAGCCTTCTGTAGGGAAGCAACCTCATCTCTCCATTGTCTATCCTGTAGTTTCTTCCTCCCTGGAAGAAATCTTTGAGAGGGAAAGCTGGCCTTAAATCCTTGAACAAAGGCAAAATAACAGTTGTGTTAATAGAAAGAATTCTCTAGAAGGTGGGGAACAAGGAGTGGGGGTGGGGGGAGGGTCCTGCCTTTAATGAAGCATCTCAAGGTGTTCAAGCTGCTCCAAGCTCCCTCTGCTTTGGACCACCAACCACTCAGACACCAGAAGAGACAAGCCTGAAAACAAGAATCAAAACCTACAACAATCCCAAAAACAAAAACAGGTGGAGGAAAGGTTAGACTTCTTATATCCCAGAATGCCATTTTAATGCCTAACACTTCAAAGTCAAAATTTAATTAGCACTCACACTTGTGATTTGGGGATTAGGTAAAGTTGTAGATTATAGATATTAAATTCAGCCATTTCGATCAACTGCTTAGGATGCCAAGTAGCTTGTGAGCAAAGAGAACAGAATCCACATAATACTTCAAAATCCCTTGCTGGGTTGATATGCTAATTCTACAAAGTTCTTTTGTACTCACCAGTGATAATGCAGGTTCAATTCAAGGCCAGTGAATGCTAGATCATAAGCAGCAGCTCAGAAGAAAACTGAGCACTATTATTTATATTAATCTACTTTTGTATGGCACGGAGCTTTCTTTTCCCATACAACTGGTTATAGGCAGTTATTATAGCACAAAAGAAAGACACTCATTTACCAGTGTTACCATAACAAACTCACCTTATTCAGTATGTCCCTTTCTCTCAGAAGCTCATCCATTGCTTTCTTATCAAGTTCTGCTTGTTTCTTTGAGACCTCCACCTCTAAATTGCCAGGGATAAAAATAATAAATGTAGAGGCAATTTAAGAGAGCATCTGCCAAAGCCAAAGTGATACAAAAACAGCTTTATGTGTTTATCTGTAGCTGTACAACAACTATTAACTTATTAACTTAGTGATCTTCATTATAACTCAGCAAAGTGAATCACTGAGTCTCACTAAATAAATAAATTAAGGGGCTGTGAAAAATAAGGGGCTGGAGGAAAGGCACAGTGGTTTAAGTGCTTGCCTTGCAAGTCCAAAGCTCTGAGTTCAATTCCTCAGCACCACATAAAGTCATGTATGGGAGTGCACACCTGCAATCCCAGCACTTGGGAGCCTGAGGCAGGAGGATTGCCTTCGAGTCCAAGGCCAATATGGGCAACGTAGAGCATTCAGGACCAGGCTGAGCTACAGAGCAAGACACTGTATCCAAAAAAAAAAGAAAGAAAGAAAGAAACAAACAAACAAACAAAGAAACAAACAAACAAAGAAAGAAAGAAAAGGAAAGGAAAATGAGGCTGAGAGACATTGCATCACACGAAGAAAGAGCACAGTTGGGAGAGGATAGTTAAAGTTTAGAAATTTAGTTTCCCTTGTTCCAAAGTCTTTGATCTTTTAAATTCTTTTTTATGCAAAGTGAGCAGAAATACAGAAAAAAGTTAGAAAAACATATAAACAAAAGAGAAAATTAAATCAGCCAGAATCCACTTAGAATTTTGATACATCTCTCTCAAGTTTTTTTTTCTATGCAAATGTATGTGTGTGAAGGCTTTAAAAAAAACACAGACACAGGCACACTCCACAAAAGGAGTCATCCTATACATACTATTTTGTAGCTCGTTTTTACAACTAATAAACTAAAGATACATGCCTTTCCTTTCTATATTGTAATATGAACTATTGTGGTTTGGAGCTGGAATGTCCTCCAAAAGTCTAATGTATTTGGATGCTATGGATTGTCCAGAGAACTGTGTGCTGTTGGGAAATGGGGGCCTGGTCTACAAGAGTGGATTATGGGAACGTGCAGGTTGGATTACAGGTGAGTGGATTGGATTCCAGGCATGAGGTGAGGGTTTAAACCTGAAAGGGGTGGAACACTGAAGCTGGACCCAGATGGGGCAGATCCCTGGAAGTATATATATGCTATTTCCTTCCGTCCTGAACTTGACTTGACTCTGCTTGACTGGGCTTCCTTATTGCAATGCCCCCACCTCCACCAAAACCATGTCCTTCCACCGTTGCTGCCCATGAACAGACTGTGACCTTATGAAACTGAGAGCTGAAATAAATCATTTCTCCCCAAATTTGTGCATGTCAGGTATTGACTCACAGCAATGGAAAAGTAACTAAGACATGCACTTATGCCATAATTTTTAATAATCTCAGGTTTTCACTATATAAAAATGTTAATGTAGCCAACCCCCATTTTAACATTTAAATTGCTTCCAGTGCAACTTTTTTTTACATATGCACTGTGTATGTTCAAGTAATATTTTGTTAGAAACATACATACCTTGAGTATATATCCCTTGGCTTGATTATAATTAAAGTAGAAGAATATTAAATTTCCTATTGACAATAGGGGGGAGTCAACATGCTCTTAAAATTTACCTTTTGCCCTTGGGCAAACACTTCAACACAAATAGAGGTTAATGTTAAAGATAAATGTGTTATGCCAAGTGCCGTCTAATTTTGTTTGAACTCTACCACGTTCTGGAGCCACTATTCACCAGTAGTTTACCTTTAATTCTGACCCTTGTTTATTTAGCATAGTTATAAAATGAAGCTTAAGCATCCTTACATGCTCATGCCCTTGTCCCCTTTTCCAGAGGATGATTCATCAAACAATAAAATCCATCTTTCTTTGTCTCCTTTAGATAAGTTAGAGGGAAGCTTTGATCCCTGACAATGTCAGTGTCCCTCCTCAGCTTAAAAGAGTCATAAAAAAAAAGAACAGACTATTAGCCCCTCTGTATCACTTAAGAAAAAAGAATCAAAGTCTAAGGTGGGGAAGATAGGGTAAAAGAAGGAAGAGAGGTAGAAAAGAGACAAAGAAAATCTTAATTTAAAAAATGTACTTTTAAGAAAATTGCAACTCCAGGACACAAATTTACCCAAGGTTATTCCTGTATTTGTTGATGCTACTTCAATTTCTTCAGACATTAAAGGTTCATAAATTGGCATGTATATATATATATATATATATATATATATATATATATATATATATCAAATGACAAGAACCTGAACTTAAGATTAAAAAAAAAAACGCATTCAAAGAGATCAAAGAATGTTTTTAGGAAAAACAGTTTATCTTAATCACCTTTTAAAAAATTTACCTATAGACTGGATGGAAAAAGACACCAGGCCCTGGCCTTTCTTCTGTAAAATGGGCCATCTAGTAATTATATTATTATTTTCTTGAATCCTTGCCAGCCTGGTAGATTTTTTTAAATTAGTATGTCAGTTCTTAATTTGCATTTCTTTGATGAATGGGGAAGTTGTTCCTTTTTGTGTTTAATAACCATTTATTTGTATTTGTTTTTCCAACTTCCCCACATTTATTCTTTGCCCATTTTTCTCATGATTAATTATTTCAGTCTGTTTTAAAGAGCTCTTTCTATATACTAAAGATATAAACACTTTGACACAGTTTCAGTTAATTTGCCTTTAGAATCTTCTAAACAGAAATATATAACTTTTATTTGATTGACTCTTCCAATCTTGGTTTTAATATCTCAACATTTGGTGTTAACCTTTCCTCAAAAAGTAGCTTTTTCTCATTCATCCATTTGCAAAATAATCCACACTACATAACTGGTATGAAGCAGTACCTTAACTTAGATGATAATCTTCGATCTTTTCTGGTCTTTCCAATCTTTTCCAATATCAGTTTATTTGGATATTATCACTATACTACTTGATTATGGAAACTTTATAATACATCTAAACATCTCACAAGATAGATGTTCCTTTGACATTCTTCATTTCAGAATTTTATTGCTGTCACATTCCTCTTCAGAAACTTTAGATCAAATTCCATACAATATAACTCAATGAAAATTTTACTAGGAATATTAAATGTATAGATTAACTTGGAGAGATTTATGTCTTTACTGGGTTGAGTTTTCTTATCCAAGAGTATGGCATAGCTTTCTATTTTTTAAGTTTTCCTTTATACTTCTCAGTAGACTATTGCAACAGGCGTGTGTGTTAACATATATACATTGTATATTTTGTATAAATATAAGTATCTTACAGATACTTTGATAACTTTACTCATAGACATATTATTGGTTTAGTTGCTATTATGGCTAGAAGTCTCTCTATAATACATTTTATATAATATTTAGTATAAAAAAGCTATTGATATCTACATAATTATTTTGTAACTCATCATTCTATTGAACTCTCATGTTCTGGTAAATTTTCAGCCAATTTCTTGAGTATGGTGGTAGAAAAATCATAACATACAGAAGACCTATACCTACATATATAACATATGGCATTATGCTGAATACTGCAACTTGACAAGGTGCACCAGCTAGATAAATGCCTGTTGTCTCAGCCAGCTACATGATCTAAGATTTTTAATTTTTCTTCATATTTGCCATTGAACACATTAGATTATGCAACAGTTAATCTTGGTTGTCAGCTTGACTGGATTAGGAGACACCTAGGAGGTTAGTAAATCACATTTCTGGGTGTAGGTATAGAAGTGATTGGCAAGACACCAGCAAAATGAAGGGGGAAGACCTCCACCCCCACTTGTAGATGACACCATCAAATAGGCTTGTGGCCCAGATGGAACAAAAAGGAGGAAAAAGGAAAAGTCAGCTTGCACCAAAAATTAGATTCTAGTTGAGTAGGTACATCTTTTTGCTTCTGCTATTGCCTGTGGACCTCAGGTTCCTGTTTCCTCTGCCTTCCCTCATGAACTCACACCAGCAACTTTCCAGGGCCTTCAGCCTCAGAGTGGCCCCAGATCTTTGATCCCTTTTATGGAGGCTTCCAGGTTCTTGAAGTGAGCAACCACTGGATCCTCTGGCTCTCCAGTATGCAGTTACTGGGGACTATCCCTTCTTCGATTCTTTAAATCAATACAATAAATCCCTTTCACAAATATATATGTATATTATATATATACATACATTCTTCAATATTCTATTGATTCTGTTCCTTCAGAGAACATTAACTCTTACAATTGTAAACTTATGCTAGACTGTGAGGACCGTGAAAACAAGATCTTCCATGTACCAAAGCCTGCACACAGTCTGTTCAAGTTACTGGATGGATGAATAGAGAAGCTTTCAAGATAATCTGCAAGTATACCTCAATAAAACAATGATTTCTTAATGTCTTAAAAAGAAAAATACCTGTACTTCTAAAAAATTTAAATGATAAATCTTACCTAAATAATTAGATTTTACCTTACACTGAGGCAGAGCATGCTCTTATACTTTTGTGTAATCTCATTCAATGATTTATAACTCCCAGCAGCCTGCAAGAAGTCAATGCAACACAGGTGTTTCTGCTTCATGAGGTCAGAACTCATATCCAGACTCTCTGTTACCAAGTCCAGTTGCTTCTGCCTCAACAAATTTGGTCAGTAACCATATTTTAAATCACATTTCCATTCAGAAAATGGTAATGTAGCCAGATGTTAATACATGACATTTAGTAAGCAATTACTACATACTAGCTGCTATCAGCAATATTGTCCCAGATGTTGTTAATGACGGACATTCATTTTAACAAATCCCCCTATCATCTATGGACAGACCTAGAAGTTTACAAGTTATTAACTTCACTGAAAAATGCTAAGCATCATTTTAGGCTCAGTTTCCACTGTGCCAATGGAATCTGTGGAAGAATTTGTTAATATAAGAGAGCTTAAGGTATTTAAAATGATAGCCCCTACATATTAGCTGGCTTCCAGTTTGAATATTATCATACTAATATCATTTGTCATGGTTTATGTTTGCATACACAGACCCCTGGGTGGCCAGATAACATTAGTCGTTGCTCAAATGTCCGTAAGTTTAAAAATAAATAAATAAATAAATTTTAAAAATGGTTTACCTCTCTCTAATCCCAAAATCTGATTTTTTAGGGTTTCCTTGTGCTGTTCCACTTCTGCTTTTTGGTCTTCAATCTGATACAATTTCTTATGTATTTGTTCTCTGATTTTGTTAAGCTTCCCAATGTCAAGGCGCATCTGATGGACCTCTTCCTCTTTGGCCTGTAATTAGCAAGAAAAAAATCAACCAAGATGTTAAGTAAATAAAGGACCAGTAACTGATGGTAAACTCAGAACCAATAAAAATAAAGTCTCCCAAAATCAGTGTGAAGTCATTCTATGGGATTACATCAAAACACACACTGTTTGGCTTTAAGAGAAATTGAAAGCTACTTCCTAACTAAAATATGTGGCTTTATAACCTAAAAATAATAGAAAGACTGATAAAAATTTGATATTTCAAGTTGCCATCCAATTGTGGAATTAAACACAACAAATTCTGAGTTATATGCATCACGAATATGTGAATTTTACACATAAATACTGTATTTGATTAGCAATTTTCATGAACTTACAAAGTGCTGAGAGGGTGATTAATTTGATATAAAACATTTAAACATTCTTTTGAATTCATAGGGCCACTGTTGTCCGACTATATGCACTAAATAGAGGGTCCTTTTTCTTCAGAGTATGTTAGTCTATAGGGATTACACATGTGCAAGCTATGGAAGGAAAAAATTTTATTTAAAAAAGAGTCCTGACAAAGAAAATATCCCTATTTTTATCCATTAAATTCAAGTTTTATGAATTCTCAAAAGAAACTACTTCACTTTTTTAAAAAATTGCCATTAGAATTGACTGGAAAAGCAATTGGGGATTCCTCTGCAAACAACTGTTAGCGATTATCTTGGTTTTTGACAATGAAGGGACTGAAATGAGTCCTGCAAGCTAACCTTGGGTTACTGGGAGACACCCAACAGCATTAGGGTTAAGGTCTGAGGACAGAACCAGCTCCTCTTTCAGGATGTCCCATTCACGTTATCAATGGAGAGAATGAATGTCTTAAGTATATCTTATTTTAATTTTACCGCAGGGACTAAAATATGATCCTGACTTAAGTAGTCATTTCATCTGTGTTTTTACTTAACCACATTCTCATAAAGAATTGGTTTCAGGTCAACCCACTTTGGACTGCTTTAAATGTGCCCCTAGAATACAGGTTAGTTAACCTTAAGAACTCTTTCAATTTTAAAATGTTCTACTTCAACGGTTAGTAATCCATATTTCACAGTTAGACCTCAGGGAGATCTTGGAAATGTCTTTTATTTCTAGGAGACATGCAAGATACGCAAGTGACACGTGTGTGTGTGTGTGTGTGTGTGTGTATGTGTGTCGATATATGCTTGTCGCAGTTCTCAAGAGACTATAATACAAAATATATTATGGTTCACTACTCAAATCTATATGCTATTCTTGATAGACCATTTTTTATGCCCAATATTTTGACATAACTGAAAAAGGGAATTTTTTTGGAATTAAAGTAATAAACATAAAGCTACTCTGTTAATTACAAAAGCATATAAATCTGTATATGAGTATAAAAACTTATCCAAGCTTAATTTGCCAAGTGCTCTTCAAGGAAAGAAGGGGAAAGAACAAGAAACTTGTCTTGATAAATATACACTAAACAATAGTAAAAATCATGATTTCACAATCTTGGATGTAAATACTCAAAAGTATCAGTTCATTTCCCAACCCTCCCACCCTACCTTCTCCACACAAGTAGCATAATATAATCTGAATTCTTTGCTACTTACCCACGTAAACAGTTTCTAGCTCTGGGAAACTGGTAACTTGCAAGACTAATTAGAGAAGAACATCTGAGCTTGCTTTAGAAAGCATTTGCATAACCATATGACCAATACTGGGGTTTGCGATTTTATAGGTAAGAAATAAAGTTTTTTTAAATGTCTGCTTCTGGGCATAAAACAATCACAACAGGCTTACACCTGCCTCTGATGTATGAGGACACCCAGTGGAGCAAACAGGTTACCCAAGGGCTCCAACCACAAAAGCAAACCTGGGTTCAGAGGTAAGGAGAACAAAGTGCTAGGAAACAGACTTGTTACTTGGTGTTTACTTTGAGCTCCAACGCCTTCTGCTGGTTTTCCTGGGCCAACTGCTCGCAAAGCAAACTATGCTGTTCATTCTCTTGCTGAAGTTTAGAATTTCTCATCTGGAACTGTTCAAGTTCTTTTGCAGCTCTCTCATTCAGTATCTGAAAGGCATGAAATGAAGGAGCCGGTTAATGCTTTCTAATCTGATTACAGCGTCTGTATATACACACAGGAGGCCCAACAAACCTCCCGGGGAGATAACTGCACTATTTTTTTTCTTTGTAGAAATTGTTCTTCATCCCTGATGAAAGCTCTAACACACTCAACTATGATGAATGTTAACCGGCTGAGGAAAATGACTCCTCCTAATGAATAACACAGTGAGCATAATATTTTTTTTTCCTGAAAGCCTTGGGAAGTCTTGTTCACAGGTGGTGGATAAATATTTTAATGCCTGTTTGCCATTTGGCAGACTTTGCATACGCGACAATTGCTATAATCATTGCAAATGAGCTACAGATTCAAATTGGTTTTATCAGCACTGAGGTTTGAAGCAAATCCTCCACTAACATCCCCTCAACACTGTCGTGAACAGAACCATCCACCAGTTCCAGCACAGAGACAATTCCTCCTAATCCAATTTAAGGTAGAACAGCAATGGAATGACTTATATGTGTCTCATTTCTGTGTCAGCTGGATTTCCTCTTCCTATCAGGACAACTCTGAGTAGACGTGGTCTTATAAAGACAAAAGATTACATCTAATGTCAGAGGAGGTATATCTATTACAGAACATTGGGGAGGTGGAGGGTTAGCAAAAGAGATAAAGAAAAAGAAGGGAAAAGGAAATGGTTTAAGCACTTTTTTCAAAGTATAACTCCCACACCCAATTGCCCATCAGTAAGAACTAAACAAGGTGTAGCCAGCAATGCTAAAGATTAAGTTTTACTTCACATGAGTCAAGTGCACTACTATGCAAAGCATTGTAGTTTGCTGGGTTGGGTAATGTAGGTCTATAATCTGAGTATTCTAGAAAGCTGAGACAGGAAGATCACTAGTGTGGGCCCAGATTGTGTAACTTAGAACGACCTTTTCTCAAAATCAGAAATAAAAATGGCTAGAGATGTAATTCATTGTGAAGGCCTAGAAAAACAACACCACCAAAGACAATTGTCAATTCACCTTTATGTCCAAAAACCATTCTTTTAATTTTTGTGTTCAATGAAGTCTGATGTTTTTTTCCTGGAGATCACATATTGTGTATTACCTAGTTTGAATTCTGGCCTTATATAAAATTACTGAAGCAACTGACAAAAGTGTACTCTAGCTTTTAAGTAGAAGAATGTTGTATGGCTTGACAATTCTGTAGAAACAAACTGAGAGAAAGTATGTTTGAGAAAAGACTTTTTAATTATGTAAATGGCTTCCTTAAGAAACGAGAAGTAAAGACTGGGGTATATAGGTCAGTAGGAAAGCATTTACTTAGCACTTACAAACTCCCAGTTTGAATCCATAACACTGTAAAAGAAAAAAACTTTAATTAAGAGAAAGAAAGGAGAAAAGACAAAATAGAGTTACTAATATTTGTGATGAGCAGTATAAGAGAGGAATGTTAAAACATCACCATATTAAAAGGCATAAAGATTGAACATGGCTTTCTAGACTTGCACAAACAAAATTATTAGAAAAAAATCGTGTCACACTCATACAAGCGAATACTGTACGGCAATGACAGTAAACAGCCTATGGAGTGCTGTTCAATATCTGTGCCAACATAGGAACTACTAGCCACCAGTTATCTAGTGGACACTTGAAATGACACTAGCATAACCCAGAAAATTAAAGTGAACTTTAATTTCAATTTTATTTTCATAGCACTGCATGCCCAGCCTTTTTCTATTTATTTGTCTTTTAATGTTGAGGCAAAGTATTGCTAAGTCACTAAGCTGCCCAGACTGGGCTCGGACTTGTGATCCTCCTGTCTCAGCCTTCTGGAGTGTTAGGATTACTGATATGCACCATCACTCAGCTTTACTTCCTCTTAATAAATGTAAATAGGCACACATGACATAGTGGCTACTGTATTGGCCACTGCAGGTCTATAAATAAGTGGCAACAACATGACCCAATCCCATCAACAGAATATAACTGAACCTAGGCACAAAAGAATATATTCATTGTACATTTCATTTTTGAGAAGTACAAAACCAGGTAAAACTAATGTTGGCTTAGGATTCAGAATAGAGGTGGCCTCTGGGGGAGAAAGGGATGGAGAGGAGATACAGGAAGCCTCTGGGATGCTGGCAATGTTCTGTTTCTTTGGCTAGGTACAGTTGACCAAGATGTAGTCTATGTTGTACATGTCATGATCTCTATTATACACCAAAAATAATCAATTGCTGGGCACAGTGGCATATGCCTGTAATCCCAGCAACTCAGGAAACTGAGGCAGAAGGATCACTAGTTTGAGTTCAGCGTGACCTTATCTCAAAATAAAATAATTTTAAAAGGGCTGGGATGTAGGTTAATATGAAGGTTTAGTTCAACTTCCAGCATGAGAAAAGAAGAAAAAAAAGAAGAAAGAACTAATGAACCTTTTGTAGTTGCAGGAGGAAAACAGAGAAAAGGAGTACAAAACTATCTCATAAAACCAGTCAAAAACCAAATTGCATCTGGGTCTAGTAGCACAGGTGTGTAATCTCAGCAATCTGGGAGGCAGAAACAGGAGGATCACAGGTTCAAGCCTAGCCTGAGCAACTTAGCAAGAGCCTGACTCAAAACCGAAACTAAAATGGGCTAGACCCTGAGCTCAATTTCCAGTACCACAAACAAAAAGACAAAGTTGCAGTGCTAAGTGCTATGCTAGGTGGTAAGGGGTGCTAAGGGGTGCTAAGTCTTTGAGGAATGACTTTTACTGCTTTCTAAGAAAGATAATACCTCCAGTCCTGGAGAAAAAAAGAATAAGATAAGAATAAACTATAAAGATCAGAGCAGAAATTAATAAAATTGAAACTAAAAAAGAATATGAAATATCAACACAAAGAAGGATTGGTCCTTTGAAAGAATAAAGAAGGTTGATAAACCTCTAGCCAAACTAACCAAAAGAAAGAAAAAGCCATATCAAGGCAATTAGAAAGGAAAAAGTTGAAATTACAACAGACATTGCTGAAATTCAGAGACTTATAAGAAAATATTTTGAAAACTTATTCTCCAACAAATTGAAGAATTTGAAAGAAATAGACAAATTTCTAGACATATCTAATATACCAAAATTGAACCAAGAAGACATAAAAACCCTGAATAGATCCATAACAAGCATAACAAGCATGGAAATTATGGCAGTAATAAAATCTCTGCCTGCAAAGAAAAGTCTAGAATTAGATGGATTCATAACAGAATTTTACTAGTGCTTCAGAGAAGAGTTATCATTGTTAATTATCAAACTGCTCCATGAAATGGAAAGAGAAGACATATTGCCAAACTCATTTATGGAAGCTAGCATTACCCTGACACCAAAACCAGACAGAGACACAATTAGGAAAGAAACTATAGGCCACTCTTCCTAATGAACATAGATGCAAAAATCCTCAATAAAATACAAATATAATTCCACAAATCCTTAAAAAGATATTAAACTATGATCAAGTTGGCTTCGTTCCAGGGATCCAAGGATGGTTCAACATATGTAAACTAGTTAATTTAATACACCATATAAGTAAAAGCAAGAATAAAAATCACACGTTCATCTCAATAGATGCAGAAAATCCCTTTGACAATATCCATTCATGACAAGAAAAAAAACACTCAGGAAAGTAGTCTATAGAAGGATCTTACCTCAAAATGATAGAAACCATTTCTGCAAAACCTACTGCCAACATTATACTAAATGGGGAAAAACTGAAAACATTTTCCCTTAAATCAGGGCCATGACAAGGCTGTCCATTCTCATCATTCCTATTCAATACAATACTCGAAACCCCTTGCCAGAGCAACCAGGCAAGAGAACAAAATAAAGGAAATATATATTGGGAAGGAAGAGGTTAAATGATCCCTACTTGCAGATGACATGATTCTCTACATAGAAGACGTCAAAAACTCCATCAAGAGGCTCTTCAGACTAATGAACAAATTCAGCCAAGTTGCAGGATACAAAATTAATGCAAAAAAAAAAATCAACAACATTTGTTACAGGCTGACTTTCAAAAAACCACCATAAACCAATTAAGGCAAGATAAGGATCTTTACTGCTGGCCAGACCAAAGCAGGGTGAGAATACACAGAACAGTCCTACCCAGGAGGACAGCAGAGGGATGATACAGGGTTTGGGAAGGGGAGGTTACAAGGGGAGGTGACATAGTTACAGCATTATTACACAAAAACCAACCGCAATTACATAGCATCCATAGTAACAATATTAACCACTTAAAATCTATAGAGTGTCCATTACATTTGGTGGGGCCCAATAACACAAAACTGGGGTTCTTTGAAAAATAACCAATTATGAAGTGGGCTTAATGACCCACGTGGGGCTAAACTGTGTGTTAGCCCATCTGTGTCTGGTCTCTAGAAGGTGTCTTAAAGATGGATGAGAGTTGATATTGCGCTACCCATTAGTGTACCATAGTGCTATCGAGGCACCAGGAGCAAGATACAGTGGCAAGAAATAAGGCCATTGGTCCTAATGGTTACAAATTATCATAGCACCCAAAGCTCATGAGAGTGTCAAGAATGCCCTAAGGTTAATCCCTGGACTAACTTAGTACTCCGCTTAGTGTCACAGCAATCCTTATCAAAACTTTACAGCAAACCCACAGCACAGAGTTTAGCCTGTCAAAAAGGTTCTTAAAAACAGCACTTAGAAGAATAGCACAAAAGGGAGTCACTTAAGTATGGATCAAAACTTAACTAACACATTCCTGTATACTAACAATGAACTCACAGAGAAAGAGCTGAGAAGAATAGTCCATTCTCAAAAGATCCTCAAAAAATTAAATACCAAGGAATAAACCTAACTAAGGAAGTGAAAGACCTCTACAATGAAAACTATATTATCCCACAAAAAAAGAAATTGAAGAGTACACTAGAAAATGGGAGGACACCCTTGTCCCTGGATAGGCAGAATTAATATTGTCAAAATGACTGGACTGCCAAAGCTGATTATAGATTCAATGTAATTCCTATCAAAATACCAACATCATTGTCCACAGAACTTGAAAAAATAACCCTAAAATTTGTATGGAACCCAAACAAAAGAGACCCAGAACAGCAAAATAATTGCAAGAAAAATGACAAAAGCAGGTGGCATTACAATTCCAAGCATCAAGTTGCGGTGGTTTGGATCTGGAGTGTCCTCCACAAGCCTCTTGTTCCTATGGATACTGTGTAAGGCTGGGAGGTGGAGCCCAGCTGGAAAGGGGCAGGGCTTGACCTAGAGCGGCATGTTCTGGTTCTGTCCTTCCTCCCAAGCTTTCTCTGTTCCACCACGCTGTGAAGATCTTGCCGCTGGAGCTGTGGCTCTAGCCCTGTCCCCACTTCAGCCCTGCCACGTGCTTTTATTTCCACCTGTGAATGAACCATGACCTTCTGAAACTGAAAGCAACAACAAATCTCCAGCTGCCTGTGAATGGACTATGACTTTATGAAACCGTAAGCCACAATAAATCTTTCTTCCCTAAGTTGTGGATATCAAGTATTGAGTCACAGCGATGAAAAAGTAACTAAGACAGAAATTAGTACCAGAGAAATGGGATCCTGGCTGTGCCTTTACCTGACCATGTGAATTGGAAGCCTTTCAAACAGGTTTTTGGGAGGAATTTGGAAAGGTTTGATGATGCTGGCTGGAGAAGCTTTGGAGTGCTCTGAGCAGAGCTTGATGGGAGATTCTGGTCAGAACTCAGAAGACCAGAATACCGATGAAAGTGTGGATTGGAAAGGCCAGGCTCAAGAAGTTTCAGATGAGAAGGAGGACTGTATTGGCAAGTGGCCTAAAGACCACGTGTGCTACGCTCTGGCAGAAAGTTCGTTGGCATTTTGTCCTTGTCCAAAGACTTTGCCTGAAACTGAGAGTAAGGACGGTGGACTGCTTAATCTGGTGGAGGAAATCTCAAGGCTGACTGATGTTCAAACTGTCACTTGGTTGCTATTTGCAGCTTTTAGCCAGCTGTATAGCAAAAGACAGAATAAAACTGCAGAGAAAAATCATACAGAATGTTTTCAGTGCCAGGCTAAAATGACCTCCAGTGGTAGGGCCAAAGAGCACAGAGAAGTTAAAGACATTAGCATTAAAAAGAAGCCAAGTACTGACACTCAGGACAATAGGAGAGATGCCAGGAGGGCATTTCCAAAGTCAGCAAGACCCCTCCCTTCACCAGCTCAAGGGTGGGAAGGCAAAAGACTTTGTTCTGAGCCCCAGGGCCAAAAGAAAAAAATGTTTTTTAGAATTCAGAGGCCTGGTGTTCAACCATCTAAGATCTTGGAGACTTCTACAGCATTTGTTCAAGAGGGCCAGGCTACTGCTCAAACCCGTAGCAGTGGAAGCACATGGTGGAGGCAGAGGTGGAGGCAGAGGTGGAGGCAGCACCTCATGGCATTGCAAATCAGAAGCCAAGTCAGAGAGGAAGGGTGGAACTATCATATACTCTTCCAGGTCCTGTTCCAAATATCAGCCCTTTCTGGGTCCAGGCTCAGTGTTCTGCCCCTTCCAGGTTTAAGCAGCTAATCTATCACATATCTGTAATCTATCTGTAATCTATAATCCACCACACACCTGTGATCTAATTCACATGCCTGTAATCTATAATCTATCCCATCTGTCTTCGACCACACACTTATAATCCACCACACACTTATAATCCACCACACACCATAATCCACCCCTCCAGACAAGGCCCCCATCTCTCAACAACACATGGTTTCATAGATAATTCTTAGTATCCAAATACATGAGACTCTGGGGCACATACCAGATTCAAGCCACAATACCTCAGCTATCTGACCTCTGACAAAGTGGCCAAAAATATACACTGGAAAAAGAATAGCCTCCTCAGTAAATGATCCTGAGAGAACTCATTGCCCACTTGCATAAGAATGAATGTAGACACATACCTGTCTCCACAGATTGGAATCAAATCAAAATGGATCAAAGATCTCAATATTAAAATGAAAACACTGAACGTCCTGGAGGACAAAATAGGTAAGACTCTTGATAGATGTGGGCAAAGACTTCCTCAATAGAACACCTAATACAGACGAAACAACCCCTGGACTCAACAAACAGGATTATATCAAATTGAAAGCCTTCTGCATGGCAAAGAGTGAGGAGAGAACAAAACATGAAAAACATTTTACCATCTACTTTTCTGGAAAAGGGGACTAACAACTAAAATATACAGAGAACTGAAGAAAAATAGACCCCTCAAAATCAAAGACCCTGTTAAAAATGGGTAATTGAATAGAAAATTCTCACACCAAGAGTCATAAATGGCCAGCAACTACAAAACAAAAAAATGTTCAACATCCTTAGCCATTGGAAAAATGCAAATCAAAATAACACTGAGAACTTCTTACCCCAGTGGAAATTATTCATATCACTAACTCAAAAAGCAATAGATGCTGGTGAGGATGCAGGGAAGAAAAGAACATTTTTACATCACTATAACCTGGTGCAATCACTATGGAAAGCAGTATGGAGATTTCTCAAAAAACTGAAAATGCAAATCCCATTTGATCCAGTGATATCTCTTCTGGGTATCTTTCCAAAAGATAAGAAGCACCATACAACAGAGATACATGCATACCCGTGTTTACAGCAACACAGCTAATAATAGCTAAATCATGGAAGATGCCAGAATATCCATCAACAAACGAATTGATTTTTTAAAGTATATATACAAAATGGAGTACTACTGGTATCATAAAAACCAACAAATTCTTTGCAGGTAAATGGATAGAACTGGAGACTATTATATTTAGTGAAGTGAATCAGACTCCGAAGATTAAA
Source organism: Ctenodactylus gundi (assembly GCA_004027205.1). Lineage (NCBI taxonomy): Eukaryota > Metazoa > Chordata > Mammalia > Rodentia > Ctenodactylidae > Ctenodactylus > Ctenodactylus gundi. Next base: position 198,430 of record PVKB01002322.1, read on the forward strand.
TATCCCATGGTTTCCTAATATGAGAAAACCATAATGTAAACAAATTATAGAGTTAAGTAAGTGAGATATTGGGAGTCAGGAAAGATATTGGGAAAGGATTGAGAAGGGAGACAGAGAAGAGAATGTGAAGGTGTTGAAATATATGTGTACAAGATTCTCAAGTTTAATGTAACTAATTGTGTATCACATATCCAATGCCGATAAAAAGGGAGGGAATACAATATAAGAAATAAAAATAGAAGAAAAAAGTGATAATGTAAAGGCAGGCAAGGAACCCGAGCCCCTGGCGAAGCCCCCTGCAGGCCAGGGCGGCTGGCTCACCTTCTGCTCTTTCAGCTGCTGCTCCAAGCGCTGGAGCTCCTCCTTGCTCTTCTGCACGTGCTGCTGCAGGGTCTTGATCTCCCCTTGCCTGGAGTCCATTTCCGTCTGGATCTGCTTGAGCTCTCTCTCCAGTTTTTCCTTCTTTCGAGTCTCTCGTGAAGCTTCATTCTGGCGATGCTGGATTTCTTGCTGGAACTGTGGGGCACACAGAGGACAGGAAGGGTGAAGATGGCCCCTAGTCTAGGTCAGTCTCATGGCCACGCTCCCCGACAATAGCACCTGTCACTCTGGGGGGCAGTCACTTTGCAGCAGTATTTCTCTGTGTAACAGTCCTCCTTGAGCCGCAAGCCTTTTGGGAAAAGTTTTTAGTGAGAGTTGGAAGATTCTCTATTGTTTTTTACAGCTTTGAGGCCAAAGGTCCCTTCTGAGGATGGTCAGCAAATGGAAAGAGGACGCTACAGTGGTCTGGGAGTGTTAAAGTATGATAAGTGGTCGTCCAGTTCTGCAAGGACAGGGACTAAATAAAATGTAGCCAGCAACCCTAAATACTAAATGGTGTTTCACATGCTCCAAACATGCTAAACAAAACACTGTGGTTTAGACTTGACGTCTAATGTCTAGGAAAGGCCTTTTTCTTATTTCATGAAGGAAAATTGCAGGCTTTTCTCTCTGAAACTGCACTTATATGTTATCCATTCGATTACTGCTTCATAGGAAAATGTTCAGGTGGCTTTCCAATAAAGAAGCACCAAAGGAACCACCCCCACCATTGCTGAAGCCTGGCCTCTGGTTGACCTGCTGTGCCTGCAGGAGGCAGGACTGCATATTCAAAGGCCCTGCTTTGGCGCTTCTCAGAACCCAAGAAAGTACTGCTCAAAACAGTGCTGCAGGAAGGAAACTTAAACACAGAAAAGGAGACTTCAGTTGGGCATAAGAGAGGAGCAAGATGGGAAAGGGGACCGGCAAGTCATGACGTGGTTGGGAAGGCAGCATTCCGTCACCCAACCGGCAGGGGACCCACCTGAGTGACGGCCTCCTCGGCCTCCTCCTTCATTCGCTCCGTTTCTTGGTGTTGCTCAGTGGTCTGGGCCAAGGCCTCGCGTAGTTTCACTACTTCGGACAAGAGTTGATCTCGTTCCTTTGTCACTTCCTCTTTGAACTTCAGTAGATCTCTGATGCTAAAAAGAAAGGGAACATTGGAATCAGACTCCATGGTTGTCTACTCAAGAATCTTCCTCTCTTTTCCAAGTCAGCATTCCTGGGAAAGCCTACAAGTCCACAGTGCACACTGCTTGGACCTTACACATGGGAGCTGTTGAGTAATGCACGCTGAAAAGAAATGCCCAAAATAGTAAGTTGCAATATGAAGAAAACCCAGTATCTATTCACATATGATACTCTGTGTGTGTGTGTGTGTGTGTGTGTGTGTGTGTGTGTGTGTGTGTGTGTGTTTCTAGATAGGTTCTCAGTGAGTCATTAAATTGCCCAGGCTGATCTCTAACTTACAATCCTACCTCAGCCTTCCAGAATGCTAGGGTTACAGGGATACACCACCATACCCTCCTCTGTGCGTGTATTCCAAAGACATTTTTCTAGAAACCCAGAAAAACAGACACAAATAAGTTAACAGATAACCTCTGAGGAGTTTACAGTGGAAAACGTGGACAGGATGATACTTTTCACACCAGTGTTATTTGGATGTGGCAGAATAAGACTAGATTACTACTAACAATTCTTACAATTAACCCTAAAGTGATATGTCAGTTTAGGAAGTTACTTGTTCAGTGCCGTGATTTGGATCTGGAGTGGCCCCCAAAAGCCTCATGTTCTCTGGATACTGTGTAGTGTTGGGAGGTGGGGCCTGGCTGGAAGGGGCGGATGCTGGGGTTTGACCTGAAGGGGAGTGTGCTGGTTCCACCTTTCCTCCCAGTCTCTCTCTATTCCACCACACTGGAAGGATCTCTGCCCCAGGAACTCAGGTTTCAGCTTTCGATGCAGTTTTACCATGTGACTCCACCATTTTCCAGCCCCCTACCCACGAATGGATTTTCAAGCTACAATAAATCTTTCCTCCTTAAGTTGTGGATGAGGGGCACTGAGTCACAATGATGACAAAAAAAAGTAACAAATACATTCAGTATATCCACTGGGGGACTATGATTATTGCTATGCAGTCTACAATGAAGCATAAACCTAAGGATACACTGGGCAGTGCCAGTTTTCCTTCCGTTCACCCAAAAGGATACAGCCCAGATAAAATAAATGTTCCCCAGAATAAAATTTGGAATGTCACTCATGAGTCTGGTTTTTGGAAGGTCTGTGATAACATTCATAGATTTGAATTGTAAACCAATTACCTCCTTGGTCCAAAAGCCATTCCATTTGATTTGGCATGACTTTCTACAGAATTGGCACTTCGCAAGTGGGAGTTCTGTGTCTACTGCAAGCTTTTCAGCAGAACAAATCTAGAGGGATGCAGCTCCAAGGATGAAAAGGCCAAGGAGACCTTGCCTTGCAGGCCTTGCAGCTGACAGTCATGAAACCACTGCTCAAGACAGTCATTTGACAGTGCTTGTTTACCAACATCTTTGATATAACATAAATTTTTAATAGAGAACCTTCAAACCCACTCTCAAATGCCTCTTTCCCAGAAAAAGTTCAATTCCAAAGTTACTATGAAGAGAAACAGCTACATCAGAGTACAATGTTAAAACTCTGAGCTCCATAGTTATTTTCATTCCCCTCCTCACTCTCTTCCAATTCTCACTAAAAACTCCTCCTGTCTGAACTAGTTTCCCTACCTTGTTTTTCTGTAGCTATCCTGAACATGCTAGAAAATGACAGTGTCCATTCTTACTATGTTTTTTTTTCTTATTCCTTCCCACAGCTCCTGTACTAAAAACACTCAAGTTGGACCAACGCTCAAGAAAGTGTAAGAAACTGAAAGAGAAATATTAGACTTGGTTAAAGAGGCCCAAGAAGCATATGCATGTTCAAAACTCATTAACAGCTATGTGATATTTTTCTATGTCCCATACAGTTCAAGACTCTTACAGGGAATATAAAAGTATCCTCTTCTGGTACTGTAGCCTAATGAGTAGATTAGCACAGGAACAAATAATTCTGATGTAGTGTGATCTGTGGAAACGGAGAGGGCAGTGGCTCATTCTCCATAGTCACTGAGGTTTAGATGTGCAGGGGAGTTTAGAACACAGATGCTGATGGATCTTAAGATGGTGTGCAAGACGGAGTTTAAAGAATGGATAGTGGTTTATCATGGGGAGAATGGAAGAAAACATACTCAGACATTGTGTGCAAAAGCATGGAAGCAGGAGCAACATGGTATGGGTGGACATAACGCTAGGGAAGCTTCTGACATGGTCTTGGCAAAGACTTTGAGTGGCATGCTTGAGAGTTGGGCTTTATCCTTTGGGTATGGCTAACTATTGCAAGTGAATGGGCAGGGAGTAGGTCTCATGTGTGCTTCAGAAGCAATAACCTGGAAGCAATAAAAAGGGAGATGCCTCCCTGAAGACACAGAAACCAGTAGGGAGGCCATTGCCAAATCCAGCAGAGAAGAGGATGTGTAGTAGTAACACCAGCCACAGACAGGAGGTAAAGGTGACATTTGGAAGATGGAATCAACAAGACAATGTTTTAATGAGAGAAGTGACAGAATTAAGAGCAACGCCGATTTCTGGCCTAGAACCTGAAGAACTAGGAAAGATAGTGAAGGGATTAATCACTGAGGGTAGAGGAAAGAAGCTAGGACTCCAGGCAGAAAGGATCCAGTTCCATTCTCTATGAGTTTAAGGGAAATGAATCCAGTATCTTTTGCTAATTAGGGCATTGATTTTTATAGAGCCTAAAGCATAGTACAAACACAAATTAGTTCTTTGTTGTGGAGAAAGGGAATACAGGAAAGAAAAAAATACAAGCAGATAGAAAATAATGTTCAGGAACAGAGAGTTTTGCATTTCAGAGAACCACTGAAGGAGACAACTGTGAACCTAAGCCTATCTCCCTGGTCGGCTCCAGGCTGTCTTCTGTTGGAGGACTATTCCACAGTGAGCACAGCCTGTCAAGAAAGTTTTGACCTACTTGGTATCCTGATTCAATGTCAGTCCAGACCCTTGCTCCACTAGCTTGGTCAGGTTCACTATTTCCTCTTTCAAGGCGAGAATCGTCTCCTTGGCCTTCTGCTCCTTTTCGTAAGCTGCATCTACCATCTTCCAGGCCTTTTCAATTTCCTGAATGGACCACAGAGTAGCAGTGAGAAAGCCCAAACTTGATCCAAGTACAAGATAAACTAGCTCATAGAATAACACCATGACTGCAGTCTAATAATTGTGTACGCAGAAAGAATATTATATATCATACATTTACTTGTAAGTTTGTACTGACTAAATGTTTTGTTCAACATGAGATAATCACTAGTGACCAGCACAGTTAAAGAAGACTGGCAAGGAGTATTTTTTTTTGTGTGTGTAGGTGAACATGGCTATAAGTTTCTGCAGGGGCTGCTTTATGTAGGGGAATTATTTCTGATTTTTTTTAAAGTAATAAGCTTACAAAAAAATTTTAATGGAAGTTTAAGTACTTTCCAAGTCCATGTATTTACAAAACAGCAATAACTACAAGCTTTGCCACATAAGAAATGATCACAGATTCAAGACTTAATTGATAGGATGAACAGCCTCTCTTGGTAAATTTGTAAATGAAAATGTGTTTTGTCTCCAAATCCCAAGTGAAAGTCTGAGTGGCAATATAAGCTTTAGAATATAGCACAGGAACTCTGTCATTCACTGTTTCCAAGTTGTGCGTGATAACTTCTGTAATTCTCGTTTTCAGAAACCTAAACACAGGCCTCTTCTCATCAAATACTTGCAGAAAAAAAATAGCAACGAATGAAAACAACGCACACAGCTTTGTCTTTCTTACTGTTATGAAATGCATTGCGGAGTCCGTGATCCCAGCATTCTGAGAGGTTAAGACAAGAAGATCACAAGTTCATGCCTAGACTGGACAACTGAGTAACTTAGAAAGACCCTCTCTCGAAATCAAAAATAAAAATGGCCTATGGATATAGCTCAGGGTGATGACCCTGAGCTCAATCCACAACAAAAAGAGAAAGCAATGCAATGTGAATACTGACATAAATACATATGAGTTGTTTTAGTTAAGGAACGAAGTACAGTAAGTGTCTGCAACAACCTTGAATTTTGTCCTGCCATGAACCATCTTTCAAAATTTTCCTGAATAGAAGGTGGCTTCTTCATGAAGATGGGAACCTCTAAAGGTTTAGGTGAGAACGTTCTGCTTTTATGTTGACAAAGAATAAAACAAAATGTTGACAAGGAAGAGCATATTTAATGTAACAAATTCCTGCTCATCATTACATTTGACAGAAAAATGGCTCAGTGATCATGGCACATAAGTTAGTGACTCAAAATGTCAGACTGTGGGAAGCAGTCTTTAGTAGCAACCATATGTAGGATTTTTGGCAAAAACAAATGAATATTCAAATAAAATACAATTATATAGGTTTATCCAAGTCAACTTTTCTTATTAGATTTTAATTGATATATAACTTCTAGTGTTTAGATATAAAATAAAAAAATATTCTTTCACAAAACAAAACCTTCTTGTCTTGGTTTCTCAACATGGAGCAAAAGAAAATGACAATAGAAAAAATATACTAAAAAAGAGTAATTTCCAAGAAAAATAGATATACTATATTTTGTCTTGGTCTTGAAGTTCATTTGAATTGAATGATATCTAATTATTTGATACTAAGGGAATTTCCTAAAATGTTTATAAATTATTTCTCATAAGTAATGCTTTAATTATAAATTAATATGTCTCAACCCCTTATCATCCTGAGGACAACAGAAAATATTTACTTTTTATCTTCAAAATCATGCAACACACTTATGAATGAAAAATAGGTGAAATTAAAATCATGTCTCCACAATCTTCTTCATGCCCATCCTCAACAGAATCCCTGGTTCTCTCATTTTAAGGAATTAAGATCAAAGGGGAAGCCAAAGGGGACTGGAGGAAAAGTTATAAAAATTACTGTCTGGGAATTTTCAACACAATCTCTCCCTGAAGCAGGAAGAAAAGTAGAGGCTTAAAAATATCTTTAACAAGCTATCATATATTTAATTACTCATCTTGCATCAAACAAGACATATTGAGACTCCTAATGTTGCATTTACTTATCTCTAAATCTTTGGCTAACCCATTGCTTTTCAGAAACCAAGCTAGTAAGATTCTTTATTATTTTCTGCATAGCAAAACTCACACAGGCTAATAATTTCCTTTGAAAATGAACATTATTTCCTAGGCTGAGTGAATATATAAATTATGTAAATTTTTACCGAATAACTAGTTTACTACCAGCGTAGAGCTGCCAATATGAGCAAAGCCTTATGTTTTCAATCCATATTCACCCGCTGCCATCTCACTGACCTTCTTAAGGGATGCAATAGTGGTCTGATCATCTTGAGACAGCTTCAGGGCAGTGGCCACCTTGGCGGAGTTCACCACGATCTCTGCATTCAGCTCTCTGCATTTGGCCATCAGTCGCTTTTCATTGTCATAAGACTTTTTCATGATAGCATGAAGTTTCTCATATTCTATCCTAAATTTTTCCAGACTTTTTTCACCTGAAAGTTCATTGAGAACTTCCTGGAAATCTTTTTCAATTTCCTCAAATGCAGTCTCTTCCACTGCAGGTTTTCCACCCTTATCCTGCATAAAAGAACAGAATGGCCATTGCAACAGTTATCCAACTACAGTCAAGAAATCACTGCTACTATCCCAACTGAAAAACCTGCATACAAGCAAAGACAGTCACGCAAGCAAAAAGTTAAGACTTTATGTTGAAAAGACTCCATTTTCATTCTCTGATATATTTACATATATGTAATAATTGGTTAAGATGAAGTTATATTGCAATGAATTGAGACTTAATCCAATATGACTATTATCTTTATATAAAGGAGAATTCAGGACACAGATTGTTATGGTTCAGGTCTATAATGTCCCACAGAGTTCTCACATTCAGAGGAGGAGCCTGGTAGGAATTGGTAAAACCTGGGGTCTGGCCTTGAAAGGGGTACTCTTGTCCCATCTCTTCCTGCCACTCTCAAATCCTGACCGCCATGCTGTGAACAGCTTTCCTCTGCTCTGCTGTTTCTGTTTTAGGGCCAACAAACATGGACTAACTTCACTGAAACTCTGAACCAAAATAAACCTCTTCTCCTTTAAATTGCATGTGTTGGGTGTTTTGTACCCGTGAGGAGAAAGCAACTAAGCCAGACAGACACACACACAAGGAGAGCACACGAGTGGAATGGACTGACGCAGCTGCAATCCAGGAAAACAAAGGACTGTTAGCCATTACCAGAAACTAAGAAGCGCTGAGAAGAGATTGCACTAAGGGTTTCAAAGGGAGCATGACCCTGCAAACACTTTGATTTTAGATATCTAACCCTTGAGAACTTCAATACAATAAAAAAAATCACATGTTTAGGTTAACCTGTTTGCAGTACTTTGTTATGTCTGAGGTAGCTAAGAAACACTTCCAGGTGCAGCCCAAAAATAATAATGCTGAAGCAGTATGCTTAATATACTGAGTCGCTGATTCAGCAATTTTTTTCTGTGATTTTGGGGTCTGAACTCAGGGGGTAACACATGCTGGACAAACATTTTAACTGCCCAATTTGGCAATTATTCAACAACTGCTGTAGGTTCAATAAGTTCTGTGATGGAGCGTGTAGGAGACACCAAGATAAGGAATAAATGGTCTGTTCTCCAGGAATTTCTATTCTACAATCTGACAGAGTAGCTATGTAGGCGGTAGAAGCACAGAATTTGATCCCTGACATGAAATGAATTCAAGAGAAGATATGTGTACACCACAGCAAGAATAAAGCTAATTTCGTAAAGGAAGAGCATTTTGAGTAGAATGCAAAGGAAGAAAGGAATTTCTACAAGTGGATGTAGAGAAAGGAGAAGTCCCTGCAATGGCAAAACTTGAGCAAAAGCACAGAACCAAGGAAGTATCAAAGTTGACTAAAGTGTAAGAGGTATGACAGGGAGTTAGGGACAGCCTGGAGACACTCATGGCATTGTAAGGCATACAGATTACATTATTTTGTAAGCCACAAAGGAACTACATAAGACTTTCCAGTAAAGGACTTACAAGATTTGCAAGACTGTTTATACATGTAACATTATGCTTTGGCATTCATCACTAAAAGGGTTAATATCAGCACTCTCATGCTAACCAAAGAAGCCAACTGAACCAATATCTAATCTCAATAATGCAGTTAAAACTCCAGTTCATCTTGAAAATTTTTTGGTAAGATTTTTTTTCTGTTTTCAAAAACTTCTCTTTTCAATATGAGTAAGGACTACATATTTCTAGTTTTCAAAAATATACTCTTAAATCTCTTGAAATGATGTGCAGGCAAAACACAGTCTTTGGACATAATGTAGGACCATAAGCATGTCCATAACATTTTGTATCATAATTTCAGTACTAATTTTTGACTCAACAGAGGTTTTATCCTTGAATAAAGCAAATACTGCAAAAAAATACAATGTAGCAATTTCACAAAGGAAAAAAATCATATTAAGGAAATATGCTTCCTGTACCTCCCCCTTGTTGATGGTAAACATGAACACACACGAATATTTATCACATCAATGTTCTAGGTTCTATCCTTGTTAATGGCACTAATGTCACCCCTTGATCAGCAGTCTAATGATGTATTTGAGAACCAGGTCGTCTCTGTACACCTGGAACTTAGCACAGGAATAGAAAAATATCAAAGACAGAAAAATTTAAAGAAAGGTTTATGAACAAAAGAAATTTTTCTTCATAGTTATCAAAAAGCATACCACTATGCTTATTAAAAGTAAAAATGATCTCACTGCAACCAATAATCAGTAGGTATCTACACTGTTAAGGATAATGGTATATATGTCAGAACAGTATCAACATGAACTGTGGCACTGACAAATTTATCACCTGTCCTGATAGTTTATCACACACCAAGCACGGTTCTAAGTGCCGGAAGTGCCAATCTGTACAAAGAAAAAAAAGGAAAAACAGACAGCAGAGTAGAAATAAGAGAAATGTGACGGTAGACGCTGCAAGTAAAGGCTGGCTGAGGTCGAGTGAGACGTAAAACAGAAGAAAGGAAAGATTAAGAGGAGACAACAAGAGGAAAGGGAAACTGGAAAGTAGTTCATAGTATTGGTACCTGGGGCTTCTTCATAAGCAACGAAAGAGAATGAAATAAACCAAGATGCCCCGTGGGGGAGAAAAGGAGGAAACACAGGCAAATAATAGAAAATATAAAGGGAACTAGAAGGACCAAGAGGAGGGAATGGGGAGAAAGAGCCATAAATGTGAGTCAGCAGCTGGGAGTAGTGATGCGGCCATGCTCGTCAGAAGATGAGAGGGACTACTGGCGAGCAAGGCGGATGACGGAAAGAAAAACCGGGCCGGTGTCCTGGGCAGAAGGCCTCGTGAGTTGCAGAGGGTTCCGCACTCAGAAGGGCCCCACCCTTGGTTAATGCCGTCCTGCAAGGCCTCAGATGTTTAAATAATTTTGAGCAAGATGTTCTGTGCTTCCATTTTGCAACAGTCTTTAAAAAACTTGTAGCTGACCCGGGCCCAGCTGCCCCGCAATGGATGAGGCTGAGGAGGAGGGGACTGTAGGTTACAAGTCGCGACTGGGACTCGAGGTGCTTGAGGCTGTAGGCGGGCAGGCTAATGGGCGGGCGGGCAGGGGGTCACTGACGGGTTGTAGAAATGACCCCTCCTGTGTAAGGCTAAAGGCGCGGTGTGTGTCACCTGAGGGACGAGACGATTGGAAGCTGTAAGGTGGATGCTACAGGGGATGAGTTTCGACAGAGAGGGGACAGGAAGGGGTGGGGCGAGAGGCTACAGAGAAAGGCGCCGACTCCTGACCTCTGCCATCCTGACGCTCCCCGTGGGCGGCCTCAGAGGCTGCTGGCCAGATCGCAGAAACTGGGCGGGCGTCTGGGCAAGGGGCTGTGCACTGCGCCCCGCGTCTACGGCGGCGACACGGTATCTCTATCGCCGGCCCAGAGCCGAAAGCCGGCGCTTGGCGCGTCTTTCTGTCGCCTGGCAACCGTCGTGGTTTTTTCTTCACCCGCCCCACTCCCCTGCGCCAGAGAGGGCGCTAGCGGAGTTCGGAAGGGGCGGGGCCTCGGAGGCTGCCGAGGGGGCGGTGTTCACCAGGCCCTTATGCAAATAAGGAGGCAGAGCCAAAGAAGAGGGGCGGAGCCTGAGAAGCTGGGCGGCGTCCGCGGATGTTTGCGTAAGTTAGAGACACCAAGGAGAAAGGCGGTTCTATCTGGATCTTTTCCTCTTTCTTTCCTTCTTTCTCTTTCTCTTTCTTTCTCGTGGTGATAGTGGTGGTGGCAGTATAAGGCCCAAGGCCTTCAAGCTGAAAATGCATCCCAACTCATTTTTATTTTTGATTTTGAGACAAGTTGTTCAGGATGACATGGGTCTTGTGATCCTCCCGCCTCGGCCTCCCAGCGTTCCGGGATTGCAGGCCTGAAGCACCAGAAGTGCTGAGACCTAACGTAATTAGATTTCTTGGTTCATAAAATGTGCAAGATTTCTTATTCTCTCTCTCTCTCTCTCTCTCTCTCTCTCTCTCTCTCTGTCTCTCTTTCTCTGTCTCTCTCTCTGTCTCTCTCTCTCTCTCCCTCCTTCCCTCCCTGCCTCCATCCTTGTCCCCAAACACCATCCTCAACCTCAATCCCACAGGCATTCATGCTGTGCTTGGATATATATTTGTAGAAAATGTATAACTTTTTAATCAGTGTCCTAAAATTCCTTTTTAAATAATACTATTAGACTTTATTTTCTCCTTTCATGCCTGAATTTAAGAATCTGTCTTTGTAATCCTAGTTTATTGCTTCTGATAGCTGCACAGCATTTCCAGTGGGGCACCCATCATCCTTTACTTCCATTCACCAAGAGTTAGATAACAATGCCATGATCATTTTTGTCTGTGGTTCACTTTATGCACCTGTGTGCGGATCCATCTGAAATACATGCCCAGGACAGAGATTGTGAACGTTAGAGGGAAAGCTTGCAACTGTTGCCCTCGAAAACACAGATGTGTCCTGTGCAAAAAAAAAAAAAAAAAAGAACAAAAATCCTGTTCTCTGGCCACATGGTGAACCTAGATGGCTTTCACTATTCAGGTGTACCTTCTCAAATTCCTCTGCCCAGAGATAGATGCTGGTTTCTAACCACAAAGATGGCTACTAGCCCAGTGGAAGCATTGATCAATTAATTGCACCAAGTACTGTTAGATTGTGAACCAGAATTACTAACCAACACTACAAAAAGCTCTATTTTGTTGTGCAAGGGTTTCTGGCCCCGAGTCCTCTCCTTGCCTGTATATGGTATTTATATACACATAGTAGTTACTAAGTACTACACATGAGTGCTCTGTAACTACTGGCTCATCTGTTGTGAGCAGCCAATTTTCTAATTGCTGTTGATATCAGGGGATGGCCTCAGGACGCTCTGCTCTCACGTTCACTTTGTCTTCCAGTGGAACCGAGCACTTCTTATAGCTATAGGCCACTTGGGAATCTCTTCTGTGAGCTGTTTTTTTCTTTTTGATTTGCAAGATATCTTTGTAAAATCTGAATAATAGTCTGATTTTCAAAGACTAGACATTTTGCTTGTATGTCTTTGTGGAACAATACTCTTTAATTTTGATAGTATAGACTTGTCATTTTCCCTTTTTATTACTTACTTAACTTTTATAGGCTTCTTTAGTATGATTATGATTATTCTCCTCAAACCCAAGGTCACAAAAGCATTCTTCACCATCTTGTTCTCTGATCACCATCATTTTACTTTTTACATCCTATTCTCAAATCCATCAGTAGTTGAACTTATATTTGGTGTAAAATGAGGACCCACTTGAACAAGCTAGGATTAAAACATACTGTGAACTTTTTTGATACCAGAAACTGAATCTAGGACATTGTCTTTGCAAACACTCCAGACCTTCTTTCTCTCTCTTGCTTTCTTTTTTTTTCCTTTGGTGGTGAGAACTGAACTGGGGACCTACACACTAAGCCATACCTCAAGCCCCCTTTTAGTTATATTTTGAGACAGAATCTCCCTAAGTCACTAAATCACCCAGGCTGGGCTCAAACTTGTGATTCTTTTGCCTCAACTTTTCAAAGTGCTGGGACTAAAGGTGTGACCCACCATACTTGGCTCCATTTTTTATTTTTATTTTTGAGACAGGGTCTCACTGAGTTGCTAAGTTGCTCAGGTTGAGCTCAAATGTTGATCCCCCAACCTTAAGCTCTCAGAATGTTAGGATTTTATGGGCCGGTGCCATCAGATTTGGCTGAATATTTTAACAAATAATTAATTATTAAAGTATAAGACATAGTGTCATCAATTCCCACCAAAACATTCCCCTTCACTTCAAACACAGTCATCCTATTGTTCTTATCACTTTTTTTTCTTTTTCTTTTTGTCTCTCTCTACAGTCTAGACTGGTTCTATACTCACTATGTAGCCCAGCAATGAGCTCACTATGAGCTCACAGCAATTCTCCTGCCTCTCCTCCCAAGTGCCGCCATTTCTCAAGCAATCTGGAAGTCCTTTTTTGCGAGTCCCTTTCACTGCACTGTATGGCTACCTCAATATCCTAAATCAATTCCAAACATTGACCTTTCATAATCACTTTGACTTTGGAGAAGAGCCAGAAGTCACACGGTGCCAGATCTAGTCAATAAGATGGATATGGATGCACCATAATGTTTTCATGAGCCTCTCTTTCCAGTAGATGGTACCTGGCAGCAGCATTCTCCATATTTGTGATCACACTTCTTAAAGACACTCAACAAAAGAAGATTTCCAGATCTGCTTCAGAAATGGCAAGAATAATGGAATAAGTATGACCAAAGTGCTAGGAAATGTTTGGAAGGGGGTTAATGGTAGGGGATGCTGTAATCATTTTTAAAATTTAAACATTCAGTATATATTTTGACTACATTATGTATTTTTCCCTATAAAATGAGGAATTTGCAACATCTTACATGAAACAACCCACTCATTCCCAATTGATTTGGTAAAGTTCCCAAACATATATTCTGAATTCCCTGGTTTGTTTCTGTGCCAGCAATGTTGTATTACTGTGGTTATATAGTCAGACCACACAGCAAAAAGACAAGGCCCCACTCCTACTTTTTTTAATGTTAAAACTGCTTTAGCTGTTCACAGGCCTTTATCCTTTCATATGACTTTTAGAATAAATTTGTGAAAGTCCTCATGAAAAAGGATGTCAGTGGAATAGTACTGGATTAATTCAGGGAAATTGGCACACACAACATCTGTACAATAGCATCTCATCCATGAGCCAGGATTGTATCCCAGGTATGGCCAAAAAAATAGGGTGTGTTTAAATTTTTAAAATGTGTATTATGTAAAAGACATACTGACATTAATTCCCCCCAAAATGCTCCCTATCCACTCACACACACTTACCTCATCACTCTTGACACTTTCAGAAGCAGTCCCTCTTCCTCTGGTATCTTTAGTTGTCATCAAATCTCCCTCAAAGTCCTGAATAGATTAAAAATGTTTAGCTTTCATGGTCATTTTGACTTTGGGGAAGAGCTGGAAGCTGCACAGTGCCAAACTCAGTGAGTAAGACATCCAACACGATGTTCCCAACTGCCTGCTTTTCTTTGGATGGCACTGAGCAGAATGCACCAGACTTCTAATCACACCTTGTAAAGACACTCACCCAAGGGACTTCCAGAACTGCTTTAGAAAGTGGAAAAAATGTGCTGAAAGCGGGGAGGAGCATTTTGAGGTGGATTAAGGGCAACATATTTCACTGTAATAAACTGTTTAGAACTTAAGTATGCACAGTATTTATAATAACCCCTGTATCTGGTAAGCAAATGGGAAAATATGGCTGTCCAACGTGGGACTGTGTCTTCCCATTTCCTATAAATCTCCTGAAAAATCATTTTACAAGGAAGTGGCCTACCAAGGTCACAGCAATTTGGTGCAGCAAACACTTTTAAGGTACTCCTTACATGGTACAAGGTTAACCAGAGGAATTACCAGGTGACCAAGGACATCACAAACCTTTGCATTTACAATCTGGCAAAAGACAGAAAGGAGCATTCGCAATTAATCCTAACACAATACAGTGATGTTTATTCCCTATCACATCAATAGATGGAACTCAGAAATCTAGACCCTGATGCCTGAGAGCACCATTTGTGACACTAGGACAGAAAGATTCCAGCACTGGCAATCAGGGACTTGTAAGGAGGTGGGACAAGATGTGTCCAACACACAGGAATGATACCACTGGATATCAACACACACATAAAGGAATCATATTGGACAAATCATAGTCACTTTAGGTTGCTGAAACAAAATATTTGGTTATTCCTTTTCTAGTCATTACCCTCCTTGCCTGTATTGCTGCAGTAAAAACAGTAGGTGGCATCATAGCACCAAAAGTCCTCTCCTCAAAGCCTCCAGGAGAGATGCACCCACCTAGGCTGTGTCAGCCCTGGCTTAGACAAGAAAGAGTGCTTCTATTAATATCACTTTAACTGTCCTTATTTATTTCTGGAGCACCTACTGTATGCCCGATCATATGTAGACTATGGAGAGAAAATACCAAAGGAGCTGCAGACAGGATCTTCTCCCTAAATGTGCGTAAGGAAAAGACAATGCAAGCTTACCACTTACCCCTCACAAAAGGTTTTGTAATACTCTAAGACAGAATGTAGTAAGCATTAAAATCAAGATGTCATGCCACAAGGTCCTATGTGATTTGGTCCTTTTGACCTTAACCGCTCACATATGTTATGTTCTTTCCCACTGCCTGGTATTCACAAGCATTGATTTCTTTGCCAGGGACACTCTATGTTCCTCACCTGGATGACTCTCATTCTCATAGAGATCCTTCCTGCCAAGAACCCCAATACCAGACTACCTGCTCACATACCAAATAAAATGTCCTACTTCTTAGGCCACCCTGCAATGGCAATTGATGATGATGTCATGTAATTCACTGTTAATGTTATCACTTGTTCATGTTATTACATGTTATTACTTGTCTTCTTCACCAGACTGTCAAACAAGAGCATGGCGATCACCTGTGTCTCGTTCAGTCCGTCATCTACCTGTGTTGGATTTACAGGCTGAATTGCGTCCTCCCAAAATTCATATATTGAAACTCCGTCCCTCATAACTCAGAAAGTGACTGTATTTAGAGACAGGATCTTTGAAGATGTGATTAAGTCAAAATAAATCTGTTAGAGTAGATCCTAATCCAATTTGATTGGTGTTCTTAGAAGAAGAAAGAAATTAGACACGTATAAGGACACAAAGGGTGTGCACAAACAGACAACCAGAAAGAAAAGACACCCAGACAAAGAGGAGGCCATCTGCAAGCCAAGAAAAGAGGCTTCAGGAGAGATGAAACTTAATGACATTTTAATCTTGAACTTCTAGTCTCCGATACTGTAGGGAAATTTAATTCTGGTTTTTTAAGCTACCCACTCTGGAGTTTTTTGTTACAGAGCTGCTCTAGCCAATGGATAAAACTGGCCAACACTGTGTTCAATAAATAACTACTGAGTGAATGACAACTGTCAAAGGAGTTCTAATATAAGGAAATGGGAGGTAACACATTAGAGAAAGGTAATTAGTGGACCTGGCTCTTGAACTTGAATTTAAATAACCTAAGTTAGAGAGATGGAAGAAATTAGAAGAGCTGGACCTGATGTCACAAACCTATAATTTCAGCGATCTGGGACACTGAGGAAGAAGGATCACAAGTGTGAGCCCATCATGAGTAACTTACTGAGGTAGTGAGACCCTGTCTCAAAATCAAACTCAAAAAAAAAAAAAAATGGGATAAGAATGTAGTTCACTGTGAAAGCTCTAGGTTAAATGCCCAATACCAAATGGGGGGTTGAGGGACTGGAGGAATAGCACAGTGGTTAAAGCACTTGTCTTGCAAGCACAAGGCCCTGAGTTTGATTCCCCAACACCACATAAGTTGGGCTTGGTGGCACATACCTGTAATCCCAGCACTCAGGAGGCTGAGACAGGAGGACTGCCATGAGTCCAAGGTTAACCTGGTCCACACGGTGAGTTCAGGAGAAGCCTGGGCTACAGAGTAAGACCCTAGGGTCAAAAAAAAAAAAAAAAGTCACTTATGGGAAGAGCAGTGGACAAACACCAAGTCAAGACTGTAAAGTCCTTGCTGCAGGGAGGTTGAGGTCAGTCTTTCTTAGGGACCACTGGACTCTAATGTTGATGAAGCAACAAGAATAAACTGTACAGTATTGAAACAATAGCAAAGAAGTGGCTGCAAACTCAAAATCCAGGTCAAGCCAAAGGTTTACTCATTTGTTCTGCCAGATAACTCAATATGCGATGATGAGCTGTCATGCCTCTGCAAAGCTTCTTATTCAAATCTGAATATAGCAGTCTCTTATCAATACTGTCCAGGGACTCCTATGAGCTCTGTACTATAACACAGTAGTGGAACAGCATCATGTGCAGGGCATGCATCTCATCAACACCACCCAGTGAGAAACAGAATGAACCTCCAAATAGGCAGAGACCCTGCCTTCTGCCCTACTTACGAATTCCCAGTCTGCAATGCAAAGCAACTGAACTCTAGAACTTACTCTCCTAACGGATCACACAGGCCCTAGAAGCTTATGGGGGGGGGACCCCACACAATCTGTAATTTCCTCTGAGTCTAGTAACTCCCAACAGGAATTGGTCACCTCCTGAAAGGCAGATACTTTCAGTGGCCCTACCAGTGTTCTTGGGACCATGGCTGCAGGGGTCCAGTGTGAAGACCTGCCCATATGCAATCAATTCTAGTATTGTGTTTTAACCTGTGAGAATATTTAAACAGGACCAAGAGCTGCAAGCTAGTCATTGCTGGGGCCTGGAACTGAGCATGTAAAGTCCAAGAGAACCAGAGAAACACCAAGGGCTGAGGGCTAACTTGTTCAGCCCACAGCCTGCGGGCCACATGCAGCTGAGGACAGCTATGAATATGATTCAACACAAATATTTAAGCTTTCTTAAAACACTGCAAGGTTGTTTTGCAAGAATTTTCCTTTTTGTAACTCAACTCAGTTCTCAAGAATGAACTTTGTAGACTAGTGACATCCAACCCTCATCTCACAAGTCACATGCAGCTCTGGACAGCTCATAACCACGGTCCCAAAGTATAGCTAACTTTTAACATTATTATGTGATTTTTTGCCATATTGCTCATGACTCTATCCCATGGTGTTCAAGTATGAAGTGTGTGACAATCAAACCCTGGGCAGGGAAGTGCTAAGAATAGTGCTAACTGTGCTTCCGCTGCCCTTCCACACAGTCAGTGAAATCAAACCTGCACATATGGGACATTAAACATACCCTCATGTAACTCAGAGCATAAAACACTGCAATCACTGATAACAGTAGTTGAACCTACCTACACATGTGTGCCTGTGAAGATAGGTGTTTTATGTTTTAAGCCATTATGTAAGTTTTCTTATTTAATTATTAAAGTTGGGTTCATTGCGTTATTCCATTTTAATATTAGAGGGAAATATAAGGAAGTTTTGCTCCTTATATATAGTAACTATATTATATGTTCCACATGTGGCCCAAGATAACTCCTCTTCATTCAGTGCAGCCCAAGTAAGCCAAAAGATTGAACATCCAGGACTACAGGAAAGAAGAAGCAATGAGTGGCAAGGGAAGGCTACAGATCCAGAAGAGGGAGAGAGAAATGAAGGAGTTTTTTCTTCCGCTAATGATCCTTCAGGTGTGGTAACAGGTCCTGGGTGAGTACAGCAATGTCTGCTCTCTGCGGTCCTGCTAGGTACTTTAATATTTCCCAAACAGAAATCATCTTATTTGTTTAAGCTAGATAAAATGAGTTTTTGTTGTGTATACATACCTCTCCAAAAGAAAGAGAGAAAGGAAGGGAGAGACAGAAAGAAACAAATCCCTGAACAACACAGGATCTGTCTGCATCGGCATTCTTATGATATTGTTGGGTTTACTAGCCATAGAATATAAAAACTACATTTGGGGCTCAAGTGACATGGCAAAAACTGCCCCGGTCATCATATCTAACATTTCTCCTCTGAGGTGCTGGGAAGATTAAAAGTCCACATGTTATAGAAAATTGTTATCATTTATCAGCTGACCCTTTGGTCACCTTAGATGACAGAACAGAGTCCCAGCTGCAGAGCTCTCTCCAAAATTGTGCCAGGCATATTTTATTCCTTTAATCTTCGCCTTTTCCAGGCTGCTGCGGACCTGACTTAACAGAACATTTGTTGAGTATTTGACATCAGTTCCCAAAGGGTCTCCAGACAAATTCTCCTCTTGATACCTGAGGAGGCCGCAGAGCTCCGGCAAATTTATTAGCAAGACAGGAAGGTCAAAAGTGGTAGCAGTGAGGGAGCAGTCACTGCAGGCCATCATTTTTACCAGAAGGACTCTGTAGTGTCATAATCACCCAACTAGAATTTTATGGGCTTACCTGTGACTGCGCTTCCCACATCAGATTCCCCATGGGCATCACTGGTTAGGCTAGTTCATTCCATTCATGATCCTTGCCCAAGAAGGTTTCAGTTTGATAGGACTAATAGGTTTCCTATGTGTTAGGACTAATAAAGACTTGCACACATCAACCACCCGACCAGACTGGTTAAGAAGACTAAGTAGCTCTACAAAATCTATTGCTATTACAAATAAATAAGTGAGTTAACAGAGCACACAGACTTTTGGTGGTGGGAGAATGTTATTTCTACTACCCCCTAAAGCACTCTGTTTTCTGATACCTCTAGACTTTACATATGCTAGTCCTAGGCCTCCTCTGCTACCTAATTTGTTCTTTCAAGAGTCAACTCAGTGTTATCTCCACCAAGTTTTCACAGGTGACCTTCCTCTGTGCTGCTAGAAAAATCAGAATATCTCTCAATTAATACACTGGATTGTGATTGTGCATTTAATTCTGTGTCTCACCCACTGACCTAGAAGGACCAAGATTTCCTTCAGTGTGTCTATGTGTGGTGGTTTGGATCTGGAGTGCCCCCTAAAAGCCTCATATTCCTATGGGTACTGTGCAGGGTTGGGAGGTAGGTCCTGGCTGGAAGGAGTGGATGCTTAGGACTTGACCTGTAGGGGCAGGCTGCTGGCTCTGCTCTTCCCCCCAGTTTTTCTCTGCTCCACCATGCTATAAGGATCTCTGTCTCCCAGAGCCCTAGCTCCAGCCCCATCATGTGATTCTACCATTTTCTAGCTTTGCACCTACGAAAATACTGAGACCTTCCAAAACTATAAGCTACAATAAACCTTTCGTCCCTTTCGTCGGGTATTGAAAAAGCAACTAAGACACTATGGTACTAAACCACGTAAGAGAGACACTCAAAATTGAAAGTTTGGGAAACTTAATAGTTTATATATTCAGGCACAGTTATTCTTGGGAGTAATTAAAGACTAACTGAAATTAAATCTATCGGAACATAAATATTTATGGTTTTTTTCAGTATTAGAGATTGAACCCAGAGCTTTCACATTGAGCCACATCCCCAGCACTTAAAAAATTTTTTCTTTAAGACAAGGTCTTGCTGTGTTGCCCAGAGTGCCAGAGTGGGCTTGAACTTGGTGTACTCCTGCCTCAGACTTCCACACTGCTGGACATGTGCCACCATGCCCAGTTAAATAGTTAAGATTCCTGAGGAAACCAAAATTATATCCAAGTATACACCAAGGCTACAAACAGAAGTATTAAGAATTATAACAAAATGCATGCATATCATTTCTTTGTCCATTCTCATTGCAAAATTAAATAATATGTGTTTTTTTCTTTCCCATAAGCCTGCACACACAGTCAGTTCTTAATATAAGTTGACAATGAATGACCAAGTGGTCTCAGTGACAGCTACTCAATTCTGTTGAAATGCTAAATCAGCCCTCCATGCCCCATTAACAAATGGGTGTAGCTGTGAGCCAATAAAACTTTATTTACAGAATCGGAGGATACTCTGGGTTGGGGCCAGCTGCAGTTTGCCCACTCCTGATCTAGCACAGTGCCCGGCACAGATGGGTGCTGAAATATTTGTTGAATGAATTAATGAGGGACTGAAGTTTCAGCATGGAAATTCATACTGAAGCCCAGAGTACTATCTTCAGACAAGAGAAAAGCAACCACCGGATGACCAGAAATAGGCTACCCAGGAATTACCTGTCAGTGATTTTCCCTCTAAATGGCACGCATAGATGGATCTTGATTCATAAGGAAGTTGTGATCTGCATTTCTGGTTGTTATTGTTGTTGTTATTGTTGCTTTTGTTGTGTTGTACTGAGTATAGAGCCCAGGGTCTTTGCAGTGGGCTACACCCCCCACCCATTTTTACTTTTGGCTTTGAGACAAGGTCTTGCTAAGTCACTAAGTTGCCCAAACTGGGCTCAAACTTGTGATCCTCCTGATTCAGCCTCTCAGAGTGCTGGAATTACAGGCCTGCACTATCAGAGTCAGCTACATTTTACTTAAAGATGGTTAAGAGATAGAAAAATAAAAATAAGATAACAAGGCTGTGGGTCAGTGGTAGAGCTCTTGCCTAGCCTGCATGAAGCCCTGGGTTCCATTCCCAGCACTGGAAAAACAAAAACCAAATGAAAAGAAGTTAAGAGACAAAATAGATAAGATCCCATGTAGTAAAGACAAGGGTGGGTCTTGGGAAATTTTATTGCAGTTACACGTTTAAAAAAAACAAGTAAAATAAAAAAAGATATAGAGAAGTGTGCCATCTAACAAAAACATGTAACATAGTCCTGTAGGACAAGATTCTGGAGGTAAACTGCCTGACTCAAGTCCTGGCTCTCCCGCTTGTTACCTATGGAGCTTTGGACAAGTTATTTAACGTCCGCAGGCCTGAGCTCTTCATCTGACACCTACCAATGAGGTCGTCAAGAGAATTAATCATGTTATTAGCAGTCAGGTGACAAAGCATAAGTCTGTAATCCCAGCAGGCTGGGAGTCTAAGGCAGGAGAATGGCAAGTTCAAGCCCAACCTGAGCAACTTAACTTAGTGAGACCCTGTCTCAAGTAAACAATAAAAAGGGACTGGGGACCTAGTTCAATGTAAAAGCTCTAGGAACAATCCCTAGTATAGTCAGAAAATAGAAGTTATTATCAAGCAGGGTACAACTTCCTATACCTTTAATCCTAGCCACATGGAAGGCTGAGACCAGCCTGGGCAATACAGCAAGAGTCTGAAAAGAGAAAAAAGGAGAGAGAGAGAGAGAGAGAGAGAGAGAGAGAGAGAGAGAGAGAGAGAGAGAGAGGAGGGAGAGAGATAGGAGGGAGGGAATGAGGAAGGAAGGTACCTTAGGGGTTTTTTGTTTTTGTTTTGTTTTTGATGTGACTCAATACCCGACATCCACAAATTTAGGGGAGGAAATGTTATTTCTGCTCACAGTTTTGGAAGGTCACAGTCCATTCTGGGGTAGCGGCAGCAATGGAAGTACATGGCAGAGGCAGAGGTGGAGGCAGCTCCTCATGACGTCACAGTCAGAAAGCCACATCAAGGCAAGTTGAGACTAGTCCTCCAAGGAAGGCAGGTAGCAGCTTACACATTCTCATCACAGTGATCAGTCCCTCCTGGATCTAGGTGTGGAAGGTGTGGTACGCCTCCACTACACGTTAGTAATCCAATTCACATGCCTGTAATCCACTGCTCTGGACTAGGTCCCGGTCTCCCAACAGCACATGGTTCCACAGACAATCTGTAACATTCAAATACATGAGACTTTTGGGGGACATTCCAGATCCAAACTACAACAGAAGGAAAGAAGGAAGGAACAGTGGGAGGGAGCAAGGGAATGAGAGAAAGAAAGGAAGAAAGAAAGAGGGAGAAGGGAAGAGAGATATGTACAAAAGGCTTAGAGTAATACCTAGCACCCAGTCTAAGTACTAGCTAGCAATATTCTGATACTAACAAGAAATGTAACCTTGAGTTGTAACCTAACATCTCTGACTTCATTTTCATCGGGAAGAAATCTCTAAAGGCCCCACAGGCTTGAGTATTTCTAAGGAAGTGGTGTTGCCAGCACTGACCTTGAGGAAAGAAAGAGCCAAATGCAAATCATCTATCTTGTTCAGATGACATGTTTGAGGTCTCAGTAAAGCAGCCTGTTCCACGGAAACATCCTGTGGACAAACTTGCTACTATCTCCTGAAATTCCAGGCAAAGTTGAACTCCCAGTGATGAGAGATTAACCAAATCAGGGATCATGCCCTTTTCCTCTCCATCAGACCAGCAGAAGCTTCCTGCCTCTCCCACTGACGTTCGGTTCATTCCTGCTCTAGGATAACCACAGCTAGGGGTGAACAGGAAATCTGTCCCCACATATTTAATTTGTTTAAATTTCCAATGTCCCTGACTAAAATGTGATGTAAAGCTGCCCTGCAGCTGGCCTACTATTTGTCACCAGTCACCTTTCACTATGGAATTTGAAACCTCATCTAGTACATAGACTCATGAAAAAAAAAAAATTCCATTTCCTTTCTGTCAACAGAAAAATTCGTAAAGCTATAACTAGATGTTAACAGATAAATACATAAAAATGGCCAGTGATAATGTTCTGGTTAAGCCTCACACATAATTAAAGAAATACAAACCAAGACATCGAGACAACTTTTATTAAAGTTGCAAACTAACTACAGATTACAGATGCAAACTAACTAGCTAGAAAATACACACTGTTGACAAAGACAAGGGGAAATCTCATGTTATACTGGCAAAGGGTTAATTAAATTAGAGAAACCTCATTGGAGAACAATCATGCAGTGTCTCTAAAGACAGTGAGTGGATTCACACAACCTTCAGTCAGCCCTCAAACCATTATGATGTTGAACTATAAGAGCCACCAATATCCAGGATTCTTGTTTGAGAAAAATAAACATTTATTTGCTGAAGCTCTGTGTGTGTCTGTGTGTGCCTGAACCAAGGTCTTTGCACTGAACTACATCCTGGACCCTTTTTAAATATGTATGCATGTATTGACTGATTGATTGCAGTACTGGGGACTGAACCCAGGGCCTTTCACTCTGAGCTATTTTGCTAACTAGGAGCCTCATCCTTGAAAACAGGCCCTCACAAATGTAGGAGCTGTCAATAAATAATGACACGGTTCAGGGGTGACTGTGAAACAAGGGGTGTTTGAGTCTGGCAAGACAGGGCTTGTAAGAGTCAATTGAAGAGACATGATCACATTTTTAAGCTTGTCTGTTTGCTTGTGTACTTGGTATGGCGCCCAGAGCGCTTACACTGAGCTACATTCCCATTCATTTTTGACTTTGAGAAAGGGTCTCATTAAAGGGATAAGTTGCCCAGATTGGGCTCAAACTTGCCACCTCCTGCTTCAGCCTTCCAGATGTTGGAATTACAAGCCACGTGGCCTGGCAAACTTGTCTTTTCTTTTTGTTGGTGAAGACAAATTTGTCTTTAAATTGAATGTCTTTAAATTGATTGTGACTCTATGCATCCCACTAGAAAATTGGCAGGCAACATACTTATGTCATCAGAAATGGAATTGTAAGTATGTCAAAACATTATTTTTCCAGAAATCTTGAAACCTGTTTTGAAATTCCTGTATCAAATAAAAAAGCAAGACTGCATATCTTTCACCATTCACAGGACCATTTTTAGCCAACATATCAAAATGCACACAATTGTTTGACTTAATTTGAGCTTGCCATAATTTCAGTTTCATTGGAATGCTTTCTTTACTGAAATATTACATTGATAAGCTTGTTTTTACCTTGAAAATGTATGTTTAACTCATATAAATGATCAAAGCCACTATGCAAAAATCTGTAAGCCAATTTCTATTTTTTTGAGACAGGGTCTCGCTCTGTACCTTAGGCTGGTCCTGAACTCACTATGGAGCCCAGGCTGGTCCTGGACTCACAGCAATCCTCTCAAGGCAATTCTCCTGCCTCAGCCTCCTGAGAGCTGAGATTACAAGCATGGGCTACCACTCCTGGCTTTATGTGGTTCTGGGGAATCAAATTCAAGGCCCTGTACTTGCACAGTAAGGGATTTAATTGCTGTGTCATGCCTCCAGCCCCTATACACCAGTTTTCATTGTCAAGTTCTGGTACCCATTTTGTTTTTTAAAGCATAAATGATTTTATCTCCCGTCACCAATCATACAATCTTTTTGGACATTTTTACCTTGATTGAGCTATCTTACTTCTGTCAGGAGATAAAAGTGTAGATAGGATAGAGTAGGAAGCTTGGCCATGAATAGTCAAGTTGGAAAATCGACGTTGGCTGAAGACTGAAACAGCACTGAGCAGAAACTCCTTTGTTCTCCCTGCTCCCTTGTTACAGTTTTGGTGGGCAAAATTTGAGGGCTTTGCTCACACAGAAGGGACAAAGAGAGACAGAGGAATTGAGTTATCCATCACTGTCCCTTATCATCACTTAACCAACTGGTACCCTAAATGCCACATAAATCACTGAGCTGGGATGGCCACACCAGTGCTGGGGCCCATGAAGATAAGAAAAAGCTGAAAAACTACACAAGGGGACTCTGACTCAATACACAGGCAAAGCAGATTTTCTCTAACAGGAAGATTTTGCATTCTCTCTCTCTCTCTCTCTCTCTCTCTCTCTCTCTCTCTCTCTCTCTCTCCTTATACACTTTCACTTTACAACTACTCTGACTCTGATCCATGTTTCTTCTGTATTAGTTGAGAAAGAATTCGGCAAAACAGCAGGTATGCAAAAGCCAACGATGTGACACTTTCAAAAAGTAAACAATCTTGGCCATACTTTTAAGGAAAGTGCCCTTGGGGAATGCCATCCTGGAGCAATGTTTGTCTGTAGCCAGCTATGTGCATCCAACCCGTTGGCCCTTAGGAAATTCGCAATTCTGATGACAATCTGCATGATGTCAACCATTTTTAAAACTTTTAGGCGTAAATTTTCTTGATACACTATACAATGATGATTCATCAAACATGAGTTTCCAGTGGCAATTGCAGTGTCCTCTATTACATTACCTACCATTGTCAGGTGCTACCAGTAACCTCTACCAGAAAAGTTCACAATGGACAAAGAAAACCACTTTATTTTTATTGCTGCACATAACTCTCTTTTGATTTAATTCTGTCTTTTAATGTACCAGACAAACCAATTCTTCAGTGATATATTTGTCATGGATATCTCTAGTAACTATGGCAAGCTGTTCCATATCTGTAGCGTCAGTGCTTTCCCCATCACCCAAGCATATAATTTAAAATTAGAAGCTTTACTTTTCAAATCTCTTTCAATAGATTTTTTATTTTCTTCAGTTCACCTGCTATAGTCTGGTGAAACAAACTGATTTTAGAAATATCCCTTTTTCATCAGGACAAATTATATCTGTTACAACTTCCACAGATTACATAATAAACTCAACATGAATAAATAACCTTTGCTACTAAAGTTGTTATAACATACTGGTCTTTACAATAGAGTTTATTTGAGTCATTAGCTTTTTTTTTTTTTTTTTTTTCGTGCTGTGAATAGCACCCAAGGCCTCTACAGGGTGCTGCACACCCAACTCATTTTGAGGGGGAACGGGGGGGGGGGGTTAATTTTTGAGAAAAGTACTTACTAAGTCACTAAGTTGCCCAGACTGGACTTGAACTTGTGATCTTCCTGCTTTAATC
The DNA here is from genome assembly GCA_004027205.1 of Ctenodactylus gundi. Classification (NCBI taxonomy): domain Eukaryota; kingdom Metazoa; phylum Chordata; class Mammalia; order Rodentia; family Ctenodactylidae; genus Ctenodactylus; species Ctenodactylus gundi. The sequence goes on from PVKB01002322.1 coordinate 224,577, forward strand.
TCCCTGAGTGTTGGTGTTCAGGCCTTTGCCACCAGGCCCAGATTGAGCTGTAATTTAAAAACAAACACATTGTTGAGGAGATGGATTTCTTTCCATTCCACAATTTTGTCTGTACAACTGCTTCCTTGATATGCACTGAATCTGGCAGCATGTTTTTGCATATAATGTCCTTTTTTTTTTTTTTTTTTTTTTTTTTTTTTTTTTTTTTTTTTTTTTTTTTTTTTTTTTTTTTTTTTTTTTTTTTTTTTTTTTTTTTTTTTTTTTTTTTTTTTTTTTTTTTTTTTTTTTTTTTTTTTTTTTTTTTTTTTTTTTTTTTTTTTTTTTTTTTTTTTTTTTTTTTTTTTTTTTTTAGTTTTGAGACAAGGTCTTGCCAAGTTGCTAAACTGCCTAGGTTGGGACCCTCCTAACTCAGGGTTGGGAGGCAGACACTACCGAGCCAGCTCAAATTATAGTTTCCAAAACCTGGAACAAATTCCCTTCCAGTGAAGCAGGGTGCCTTATTATTTGCCTTGACAAAAAAGTAGTTATTGAAGTTTTAAAATGTCATCTGTCCACTTTTTATTGAGCAATATTTATTCATCTGCAATTTTTCTTTGTTCTTTACTAGCTAATTTTAATAGTTGTTTCTTCTGACCAAACTGCTTGCAATTATAATGTAAATTATAGGTAATCTTTCAACATTTGTGGACATACAATACTCTGATGATTTCATTCTGTTCCATTGTCACCTACAAAGTTTGTACTCAGGAACTGTGTAATAGTTTGAAAAAAATCACAAAGGTCTCATAATTTTTTCAAGAAAGTTTACCAATTTGTGTTGGGCCACAGTCAAGGCTGCACTGAGCTGCATGCGTCCCGTGGCCATAGGTTGGACACCTCTGGCTTAAACCTTGTGTTTTTAGATACTTACAAAAATTACAGTTCTATATTCTATTACTTGCAACTAAAAAATTATAAAGTTTCATAAAGAAAGAGGTGAAAGAAGACATTCTTATCATGTACTGACTTTAATATGAAGGTTTCTAGTATTCCCAATAAATATAACAATTAGTTTGGGGCTGAACTTTACCCTTTGCTTTTATGATGTTATCGAAGTGGTGATGGGTGTGAGTTGTATCTAATGATTTTTCAGTATCCATCGTAATACTCTTTCAATTTTTATGTTGTGATCTAGTGGTTCTACACTACTTTTTTATATGCTACTGTAGTCCTATTACTCAATATTTTATTTTATTTAAGATTTCTAGCCTAGCCAGGTGGCACAGGTGTGTAAACCCAGCACTTTGGTAGGCTGAGGCAGGAGGATCATAAGTTCAAATCCAGGTTTCACAACTTAGTAAGATTCTGTTTCAAAATCAAAACTAAAAAAAAATAAAAAAAGATTGGAGATATACCATATTACAAAGGCCATGGTTTTCCATTCTAAGCACTGAATAAAAGTTTCTGACACAGAATTCACTAAAGAAATTTTAATTATCTTTCTTGCCTTATTGCATTTATGGGGATGGAGCACGGGACTTTCACACTGAACTACATTCATTCCCAAATCATTTTTATTTTTTATTTTTAGACAGGGTCTCTTGCTAAGCTTCCCAGGCTGAACTTAAAATCATGATCCTCCTGCCCCAGCCTCCCAGATGGCTGGAATTACAGGCCTTTTCCCTCTTTAATAAGTTCTTTTAATTTTTTTACTAATTTATTATTATTGCCTTAATAAGAATTTCAACCACTGAAGTTTTAAAATGTAAATGTCCAAATGTTTTATTTTTACACATTAAATTTCTTTTTCAAATTCACCTGGTTTTTTCATGGTCCTTTTATCTCTGTATTTTGACCATCACTAATTTATAGTCTTTTTAAAATTGTCCTATTATCTTTTTATAAAAACCTAGCAACACAAGTTCTTATAGCTTCTCTACAGACTTGAAAACATTAGCAATAAAATACTGTCAACTGGTCTATTTTAATTTGAGTGATCTTTTTTAGTGATCTAAGATTTCTCCATTTTAGTATCTCTATTAAAATTAGCACTTTATATAGTGCCAAAATGTACATTTGTTTATAGTTTAAAACATTAAACTTTTGCTGGCCTTTTCTGATGTTGTTTTTAAATGACCACAAGGACCTGAGAAGAATATGATCCAAAGAGTTGGGGGGCTGGAGGAATGGCTGAGTGATTAAAGCACTTATCTGGCAAGTGTTCAGTACTGAGTTCGATTCCCCAGCACCACATAAGCTGGGCATAGTGGCACACACCTGTAACCCCAGCAACTAGGAGAGGCTGACACAGAAGAACTGCCATACGTCCAAGGCCAGCTTGGGCTCCACAGTGAGTTCAGGACCAGCCTAGGCTATATAGAGCAAGACTTCCACTAACTTATTTCTAGAAGCCTTCCTGGGCCCTATCTCTGGGCAGGAGTCCAAGTCCAGATCCCTGTCTTTCTCGAACTCAAGGCCCAAATGTGCCCTAACTCACCCTGGATATTCACCCTGTCTGTAACCATTCAAGCTTACACTCATCTACAGCTTCTTTCTTCACATCTCACTCCGGAGGTCTCCTTCTCTCTCAACTGCTGTTAAATTTTATTTAGCAGTTCTGTGTTTGAAGCAGGGGTTTCCTAACTGCATGATCCCTCGTAGTCCCAGAAGTTGAATCTTTGGGCTTTCCTATCTTTTAATAACCCTTTTCTAGCGGAAGCACTGTGTGATACAGAAACTCTGCAGGACGGGAGTCCAACACAGAGATGGAGGATCAAGGAAGAATTCCCAGAAGAGTAAGCCACCTGTCCTGAGACCTGAAGACTGAACATCCGATTAGGCACACTTAGCATGAGCATGCACTGAGGTGACAGATGAGGGTCAGAGGTGGGGGTCAGATTGGAGGCAGAAAATAAAACAAGCAGGAATCCCCACAGGGGCAAAATCAAACTGACAGCCTATCACACTCCAAGAAGCATGAATTCCAAGAACTGCCGAGTTTAGTATGGAACATGGAATGAGATACGGTAATGGGGAGATTGGAAGGACAGAAACCCAGGACATGAACCACTGGCATGACAGAGGGGACAAAAGGTAACCTAGACCCTAGAGCAAACAGGAACCCATGAAACAGACCATCTGACTACAGGATGAAATCCTTCCTTATATAAATGCACATAGCTGCCTACAGACAAACATTGCTCCAGGATGGCATTCCCCAAGGGCACTCAAGAATCAGGCACTAACCTTAACATCCCAGCATAACCCTGCTCAGTGGGAAGCCCCCCACCTGCTTTGGGAAGGGTGAGCCGGGAGCCTGTCATTTGGAACCCACGGCTCTTTCAACAGGGTTTTCCCATTATCTCCTCGACCGTGATCTCAGGGTGTTCCAGTTTCCCCAGCTCACCTCACTGGCAAGCACCTCCTCGAATTCACTCACACTCTTCCTGGCCACTTCGGTTGGCTGTGGGATCTGGGCAGGCCACAAACGCAAGATACCAGGTTGCGGATTAAACTCTTATGCACGACCAGGGAGCCCGATGCTGCGTCCCTCGTGGCTCTAGATAGCCCGGGCAATACTCCTGCATGAAGCCTCCGGGCCGGGTAGCCGGAGTTGGGGCGAAGAGCAGCACCCCTACGCCATTCGCTCACCATTTTCTTTTCAGCGTTACTATGGGGGGAAAGGCAGCGAGCCATTCTGTTACCATACAGCACGGGGAGTTATGATAGTTCATTCAAACTGCAAAAGAGAAAAAGCCCGCGCGGCGTCCCGAGTTATACTTCGGTGGCCTCGGTGGCCCCGGGGACTCCAGAGCTCATAAAACGCGCCCGGCTGCAGGACGCGCGCGACTTAACCCCTGTCACTCCGCGGCCCGACGCGACGGTTAAGGGCGCCCGGTCCCACCACGAGGTCCGCCCTCGCCGCTGCGCTCCGCTGTCCGCCGCGCGTCCGGCCAGGCCCGGCTCGGGCGCGGCTCTTCCCTCCGGCGCTCGGGGCGGCCCGGGCCCGGCGTGCCCGCCCGCGCGGTCCTCCTTAAGGGCCTCCCGCGCCGCGGCGAGGGGCGGGCGTTGCGTCCTTATAAGGAGGAAAAGTTTCCGTGACAACCAGGAAATGAGTAACTTGGGAGCCCGGTGGGTCCCGCCGAGGGAGGCCGGGAGGCGGGAGCCGGCCGCCGTCTCGCCGCCCGCGTGGCTCTAGCTGCGGGCCTTTCGCTCCGGGCACCAAACCGCGGGCGGGCCTCGATCGGGCCGCGCGGCGCCGAGGGTAAGCGGGGCCGGGCGGCGGGCAGGGGGGCGGCGGGCGCGCGGCCCGGGACAACCGACGGCGCCCGGGTCGCCTCGGCCCGCGCGGGGGGCGGCTGTGCGGCCGCCGGCGCTGGAGACCGTCCAGCGGCGCGTTACGGTAGGCGCCCCGATCCCCCGCCGCCGGCCGTCCCCCCTTCCTGGGGGCGCGGGGTGGGCAGTTGGTCTCTTCCGGACGCCATGAGGCTGCCCGGCCGGATGAAGCCCCCGCCACTTCCTCTCTCGGGACAGTTGGCGGCGCGGACCCCGCGCTACGCGCACTGTTTCCTGGGGTGCCAAACCCCTCTGCCGCCGCGGGTTCGACCCTGTGCCCCGCCACTGTGGCTGCTGGCTAGAGTGACTCGCAAGCGCTGGGCCAGACTCTTTTCGAATCGAAACAAAACAAAACTGCGTCGGAGGAGGAGGGAAAGTATTTGATGGAGTCGCACCCGACTTGCTTTTTGCCCCTCGGCCGGCTGTGAGAGGGTCTCCATTTCCAAACTCGGAGGGGACCAGATACAGGCAGCATCCTGGGCCAGAGTCTTGGGGATCCAAATTGGGGTTGCCCTCTATTTCCCTGGTCCTTTTTCAGATTGGCGAGGGCTCCCATGTTTTACAAACCAGTTCTGCTGGGGAGGGCCTGCCAGCCAGCGCTGGTCCTTCCGCTGTTCAGCCCCAGGTCCACAGTAGCAGTGAGGATGGGGTGGCAGCAGCCGGCTAGGATTGCTGTCCCGGACCTCCTGGGTAATAACTTAATAGGCTGTGCTGAGTCCTCCCCCCAAGTAGCTAGCTTTCATTGCTTGCTAACTGGCTTTGTGGTGCCGCTGCTCCAGGCCATTTTCCCCTAGGGGTACCTTTGAAGCAGTTATACCCACCCTCTCCTTTCATAGGATAGATAGAAAAGCTTTTACTCCAGTTCCGGCCTCTTGCTGAGTAATTGGCAGGGATACCACAGTTTGATGCTCCGGCTTTCAGAGGGCAAAGATCTGAACTTTTGACCATCCCAGAAGTCATTACTTACCTGCTTTTGCTTTGTCCAGGTGAAGTTTTTATCGGAGGGCAAGAATGTACAAGAACCTACGGGTAAAACATTGCCTGCTGAGAAAGTATATATCTGGGGGAAGATGGTTTTGTATTTTTACCTTTTTGGAACTTCAAGGGTCAATAGAAGAGAAGTGGTGAAGGAATCCTGTTTTATGAGAGAGTGCCCAGAAATAGTGGTGACCACTCCATGTAGGGATCCCAGCAAGACAGGCTAGGAGAGTGCCCTAGCCCAGTTCTCAGTGCCACTTCGTGGAAGGGCACTGCTGCCAATGGGGAACTTGTCAGAGGATGAGGGTTAGGATGGCATGAATCCTTGGAAAAGTGGATCTTGTGAGGGGGAGAATGGAGGTACTGGTAACTGTGTACCCGGGAAGGAGAAGCCTAGGGGGTCATAGCCGAGGGCTCCAGGTATCCTAAGCGTTGGAACTTGGGAAGAGAGCAAGACTTGATTAGAAAGACTGGTTAGGAGAAACAGAAGAACACCTCAGGATAGCACAAGAAGGAACTTTGAACAGCTAGATCCCCTAGCAGGCAAGCATTGGCTGGCACTGTGACTAGGGACCGGTGGTGGTCAGCGATTGCCAGGAGAGTCCACCTTCAGATTCCAGAGGCACTTAAGTAGGGATGAGCCCGTGGGGCTTAGGTGGAAAAGTGTGCTAAAAGAAGGCAGTAGTTCCAGGTTGCTAGGGAGCTGGGAGCAGGGCTTCAATTATGGCTACGACCAGTCCCATCTTGACTACCCACTTCCCCCATATGGGAGTCCAGCATTCTGGGGGGTGGGGGGTGGGGTAGACCCAGGAGGATGTTGAGAGCTGATGATAACCTTTAGGGCTGCTTCTAGCTTTTTCAGTCCTTTCATGACTTAAAATAAGAATCTCCCTTTTATCAAAAGGATAGCATTTGGTGCTTTCTAGAAATAAGGGCTTCATAGCCCAGGCACGTCACATAGCTGGACAAGTCTCATATGGTCTGGATTCTTCCTCACTCCCCTACTCCAGTGACCTTGGCTCAAGCAGTACGTTTTTCTGTATAACCATTCATAGTAGCCCTCATTGTTAAGGAGTTATCATTTTCCGACCCTTTTCCTCCTAAAAGCACTATGCCTGTATGAACTCATTTAAACTTGAATTAAACTATGAATTATCGTTGTCCCCATTTTGCAGATGAAGAAACTGAGGTGCAAGGAAGTACAGTGTTAGGGAGCTTGGAAACTGAGTCCCAGTTAGTAAATAGCAATGCAGAAATAAACAGGTTAAGCTTAGTAGCTAGTTGGGTTGGGGGCTGTTATGGGAAAGAGCAGTCGCCTTTTTCTTTGTCAAAGGGGGAGATACCAGCCCACATAAGGGGCTGTGGGAAGATGGAGAACTTCCTCGTTTAGAGAAGGAAAGAAAGAAAGGTCCGTTCAGCCTCGATGACCGGCAGGCCTACTGACACATAACATGGTTTTTCTTCTTTATTGCTGAGAGGTGTGAGGTGGCAGATCCAGTTTGGGGCCTGGCAGGAGGGTGATGAATAAGTGTCCCTGGGTGTGGTATAGAGGGACAAGGCAGTGACTGTGTACCGGTGGCTCTCCCTCTCCTGGAGTGGAAGCAGGTGAAGAGAAACTAGACATGCTATCCTGACCTTCCAAATTCCTCAGCTCCTTCCACACCTTGTCCCTTCCTTGTTCAAGCCTTGTTTATCTGCAAAGGCCAAGGTCCTTTCCAGGGTTGTCCAGGGGACCTTTCCCAGCATTCCATCGCATAGATCCTTTTTCTTTTCTTTCTTTCTTTTCTTTTTCTTTTTTTTTTTTTGAGACAAGGTCTCACTCTGCAGTCCAGACTGGCCCTAAACTCACCGTGTAGCCCTGGCTGGCTTTGGACTCATGGCAATCCCCTTGCCTCGGCCTCTGAGGGCTAGAATTACACATGTGTGCACCATGCCCAGCTTATACGGTATTGGGGAATCAAACTCAGGGCCTTGGGCATAGTAGGAAAGCACTTTAACCACTGAGCCATTCCTTCGGGCCCCCAAATGTGTGACCACAAGCATTTCTTGGCATTTAGTTAGGTGGTTGAGCACTTTAAAGTATACTGTCCAATAAACAACTCAAACAGAGGGTTTTTCACCAATGGGGAAGTCAAGCAGTCTCTTGGGAAGGCAGGTGGTGTCCAGGAGATTGCCCAAGGATACTGTTCACCAGAATGGATCACATCACCTGTCCCAGGAACTGGTGCCCACTCACAAATCCTACTTCTGTAATTTTCAGAGTGGCTTAAAGACAGGCTCCTGAATCACCTAGAGAGATCTCCCAGGAGACTGTACACGTCAGAATGCTTGTTTCTTATTCACACAAATTGGGTATCTGTCATCTCGTTATCTGTTCCCTTCATCCTGGAGTGCCACATGGAAAATGTGCATAGCAAAGCAGGAGTCGGAAGGAGGGTGGAAGCTCAGGTGTCCAGTCAAGGGGAGCTCTTCCTACCTCTGGCCTTCTCATCAATGGAGAGTGACCCGTCAGGTATATAAGACATTTAGGTCCATGTGGCCATGTATATCTCCATGGCCAGGGCCTCAAGGGCAGTGTTATTGTAGCCTCATAGTTTTTTCTTTATTTTTGTTTTTGAAATGTGGCATTTTTTATATTATTATTTGTTTAGTGCTGTACAAGCATTAGCTCACAGCTACATAGATTTGCATTTGTGTAAGTTAAGTAATGGTATACTCTCAGGATTGTAGGTTCAGGCCACAGGAGTAAATGATATTTGCAGACCAAGAGGATGCAAGTGATCTGGGTGAGTCAATAGGAAGCCGAGCACAGCAAAAAAACTGGTGCCTAATTAACACCAGGGTCCTGGGATGTGAGAACACCACAGCCAGCCACCTGGCCTAGCCCTGTGTGGACCTTGCAGTGATGCAGTCGTAGGCAGAGTGTTAGGCTGCTTCCGTGTACCTGGCTGTCAGCCGGCCCCTTGGTCTCTCTCTGCCCCCCATCAGGGCTCATCTTTCATCAAACTTGTTTCTGTGGCTCTGGGGCCAAGGACATGTGACCTATAGGGGCTCTAGTGTGCATGCAGTTGGGGTCACTCTTCTCTCCACTGCTCAATAACTGTGGATTCTCACTCAGTTGGACAAGTGCTTTGACTATGCCAAGCCTCAGTTTCATCATCAGTAAAATGGGGCTGTTGGTAGGTTCAACTGACCAATGCTTAGATAGTGCTAAGCATACATGATGCCTAGCCAGACTGCGTTTTGTCTGAGCCCTATAGAATATGGAGGTCAACCAAGGCTCTGTGTCCTCTGTTGAACATCCCCATCGGGCCCCTGCTTTCACCTCTGAGGTCTTGGCAAAGGACAAGGCCATAGGAACTGTCTCGGGGGCAGAAGGGGATCCTAGGTGTCTCTTTGAACAATCTGTTTAGAGCAGAGGACAAGCTGCCTGTCCTGCTTATTTTGGGCAGACTTGCTTGAAAATAGCGTGTAGCAGGCATCCATAGAGGAAGGAGGGGTGAGGAGGCCTTCTAGAGAAAAAAGTGGTCATTTGAGAGGGCCCCAAAAGACCTCAAGGGTCCTTCTGAGTGGGTTGGGCCCCTTTTTTCCTCCTCCATCCACCCTCCTTCTATGAGGCCTATCCAGTGCTGTCAGTTTAATGGAAATACTTCCCAGGTGACATCATGATTGTCCCAGGCAACACCTGCCACCACCTTAAGACATCCAGGAGGAGGCAGGCTGACCTCATCATAAGACTCACTTTGAAAGGAAGGAAGGGCCATAGAAGGTATAGCCCGCACAGGTGTGTTGCTCAGGTTGGAGGGAGGGTGGACTGGGCTGGGGAGGGTGGGGACTGTGGTTTTGAAGTCTGGACTGTGAACCTGTTGATGGTGGGTCTTTAGGCCTTGGGTTTGGCCTGAGGGGAAAACACAGTGGTCACTGCTCTGCTGCGTATCTGTTTCTCTCAGGTGACTCTGCAGGGCCTTCAGCAGCCTAAATTTGTGAGGAGGGCTAGAGGAAGTACTGGTTGGAGCAATGAGGGATGGACCACTACAGAAATGCCTTTCCCTCTTCCTTGACCTCACCCCCAAAGGAGACAAGAAGCAGAGTCACGCACATTGGTACCGTGAGGGCTCTTAACTGAGTAAATACTGTGCACCTACTGTAAGCAGGACAGTGTACTCAGGGACTCCTGGAGGTTCATGACCAAATAAGAGAGGAATGTGTGGAATCCATTGCCCAAGAGGTACGTGGTACTGACTGGAAATACTTTTTTTTTTCTTTTTTGAGATAGGGTCTCGCCCTGCGGTCCAGACTGGTCAGAGTTCAACTATTCCTCAGTACTTTAGGCCTTGGACTTGATACAAACCTGTCATCTCCAGGAAGTTGGAGGTGTTTGAGATATACTTGGAATTATGGAAGTGATGTCAAAGAGCACAGTCATGGCTGTCCACTGTGTCCTGCCAAAGGGATGGCACTTTCCACAGGGCTGAACTTGGTTGGCAGTTCTGATACTCTTGATTTGGCAATCATGGCTTTGGCAATTTTTTTTTTTTTTCAGTACTGGAATTGAACCCAGGGCCTTCAACTGAGCTACATCCTCAGGGTTTTTTGGTTGATTGGTTGGTTGGTTGTTGTGGTGGTGGTTGTTGTTGTTGTTTTTGTTTTGTTTTGTTTTGTCTTTTGAGTCAGGCCTTGAACTTGTGATCCTCCTGCTTCAGCCTCCCAGAGTGTTGGGATTTCAGGCATATGCCAGTACTCCTGGCTTACTTACATGTTCTAAAGTGATGTGCCCACTGCTGTCCTTCGGACAGAATTGGTAAGCAGCACAAGCTAGCACAGTGGACAAAAAAATTGAGGCAGGAGGAGAATTCATCCCCTGAAACAGAAGTGAAAAGCTAGATGACACGGTAGGCCTATCTTGAGGGAGTTTCAGAACAGGATCTGCCTTGTCTTTGAACTTGAAAGAATCTTGCCCAAATTTTGCTTTGTGCAACTGGGCTTCATTTTAGGTGTTTCTCTAATGTCCGGTGTACCAGTTACCAAAGTAATTGCTCTAATTTTTGTATGAACATAGCTTTACAGAGTTATAATGAAAATTAGAGTGTTCTTAGCACAGACTGTTTGCAGATTATGATTCCATTTATAGAATTGGATCCTAAGTCAAATATTATGACCTTTTGTCCCTAAAAGAATTGCCTTTATAAAAAACAATGGCCTCATCCACAGAGCACCTCCTCTGAGCTCCATCATCAGTGCTTTGTGTACTGTTGTTTCCCTTGTTCACTACAGTCTACATGGTAGAAATTCTCCCAGTTCTTACAGGTTTGGAGAAGCCAAGGGTATTGCCCCGAATCCTAGAACTGGAAATGAGAGTCTGCTGTCTCCAAGCCTGAGACTTTCTGCTACCTGAGACCCCCACCTGGACACCATGACCTTAGTGACCATGGAGGAAGCATGAAGGGCCCTGTAGAGTATCACATCCTATCATCTAGCTGCTCGGAAGGCTGAGGCAGGAGGATTGCAAATTGAAGACAGCCTGGACAATTTAGTGAGTCCCTCTCTCAAAATAAAATGTTATAAAATGGCTGGAATAGTAGCTCAGTAGCAGAGTACATGCCTGGCATGTGTAAGGCACTGGAGTCAATCCCCAGTACTGGCAAAGAAGAAGAAAAGAAAAGGAAAAAAAAAATCAGAGTTTGAGTGTCAAAGGCAAGAAGACCAACAACTCCAGGCCTAGCCTCTGGTCTCCTGCTGTGGCACACACACTCTTTGATATTACCAGTCAGGGCTCAGTTTTCTTCCCTGTGTATTGGGAACAGTAACAGCCAGGACCAGATAATATTTAACGCACACTAAGATGGTCAAGTACATTCTCTAGGAGAAACACAAGCTCCTGATTATTAAATGACTCACTTCCAAGTGAACAGTACAGTGGGCTTCTAGTTGCTAGAGGAGGGGCCCCACGGGGAAGCTGTTCTGGTTTGCTACTGCTTTCTCTCTCCAGGTCATTTATCTGCAGTGGTGCAGAAATCTTCCTGTAACCTGCCTGAAATAGAAAGAAGTGCTGGCATCATTGTGGCCCTCCCTCCACGTGCGCCTACCCGGCTGTTCTCTGGGGAGGTTGTTTCAGTCACCCTCTTAGCAGCAGTCTGGATGCCCGAAGTTCCTGACCGGTCTTTTGTTTGTGGAGACTGTGTTCTGATAAGGCAGGACTGCAGTGAGCTTGGGCTGGAGGAGAGGTTAGATAGGGGATGCCTGCATCCTGCCACTGTGTCCCTCCCCTGAATGTCCTGAGTTAGCCATTCTAATTCCTCCTTGGTGCTTCACCCCCATAAGTACCCTAATATAAAACTCTACTCCCCTTTCCCAGTCACCTGCAGAGATGGCCTCCCCTTCCTGTTAGCTGAAAGGCCATTACAGATAGCTCAGGTCAACTCAGAATCTCCTTGATCCTCAGAAGTCATTCAGGGTAACTCCCTCCTTCATTCTTAAACCACATCTAGATTTTCACTTTCCCTTTGTTAAACAGCACAGGGCTGGAAAGTCTACGGGGCATTTCACATACTCCACAGACGCCAGGTCGCAGCACAGCATCATAGGAAGGTCACAGGCCTGAAAGTCCGCCATGTCTGGGTTTGGACTCCAGCCTGTGAGGTCGGCTTAGTGGCCTCCCTGCACTGTGCTCAGGTTTCTTATCTGTAATGGAGATAAGTACCTGCCTGGGAGGTTTAAAGTGAGGGCAAACATGTAAAGCATTCTGCATGATGTTTAAATCTCAAATATTATTCACTGATTGTCACATACTGTAGCCTGCTCCCACCCCCCACAAGGCTTGCGGTTTGCCTTACTGAATTCATCATCTATTTCTGTAAGACTCTTGTGCAATAATCTGGGTGCTAGGGGACAAGCCAGATGGAAGTCAGATAAACATATAGCAGGGTTGTACCTGGTCATGTACTTGGTAAACCGTGGCCTCTAGTTAAAACCTGTCAAAGCCAAAAGCAGCTGTGTGGCCTCTGGGCTACCTCCTCAGCGGGTTTTGCTCCTGTTTGCTTCAGCACTGCTGGTGCTTTGCTTTTCTGGCTGTCGAGTGCCTTGCCGGGAGAATGCTTTTAGAGATTGCTTCATCTGGGACATCCCTTTCCACTCCAGGAATTTCATATTACTTTTCTTGGGAGCCACAGTTCTCCCCAGTTCTCACGCCGTTCATTCATTCATTCATGCATTGCTTCCTTAAACAGAGAGTTCATGCAGTGCATCCTCCCATTGCGCAGGACCACACAGAGGAAGCGGTCAGTGGTGCAGGCCACCTGCAGGAGGGAGGTTGGGCCAGAGCTTCCTAGCTCACCAGACTTCCTCCCCTCCCTGTGTGGCAGTTTATGGGACCTTTAGAAGACAAGAAGGCGAGGGCACAGCTTAGTCATTGTCCCTAAGTTCTGGGTGAGCTCTAGGGTCACTTTGCCCAGAGAAGTCCTTAAATTGTAATTGGACTGATGTCACAAATCAAGACCTGGCCTTATCACTGATTCTAATGCCAGAAACAGCAATGTCACTTAGTAAGTGTTGTATAGGACTGTGTAATCCCTCACTGATGTGCAAAAAGCTGTCGTGTGAATACGTGTCACAGCAAATGGTACAGCCAGGACTCAAACCCAAGGCAGCTACTCAGATTTGAGTAATTACTATACTCAAAGCCTCTACAAACTATTAAGCTCTTGGCCATTATTTTTTATAAAGGCAACTCTTTTAGGGACAAAAGGTCATAATAATTGACTTAGGATCCAGTTCTATAAATGGTGATCAGCATTTGTGGAGGGCTTTTGGAAGTGAGGTTTTCAGTGTGTGCTGTGAGTTGTAGGTCCCAGGATGGTGTGAGTCCTTGGCACAGCAAGCCCGTGTGATAAATTCTTTAGGGAATGTGAAGACAAATAAGAGCCTGCCCTTGCCCTGGAGAAGTACGTAGACAGTGAGGACCAAGCAACCTGATTGATGCCTCAGGCCAACAGCCAGGCCTGGAGCATAGTCATGCCCTTAAGCAGCTTACTTAACCTCTGGACACCTTGTTCCCCTCCGGTGAGATGAGACTGATGGCACCATACCATGGTTCTGCCTAAAGGGTTAAACAGGCTGATTGAGGATAGAGGTCAGAGAGCCAGCATTTGTTTGGTATTTGCTAGGGGTTGACATCCTGGTAACTCTTTTAAACCTCTCTTCTCAGAAGGCTTTCTGTGGTATGACTGAGCACCTCCTGAGAGTCCTGTGTCCACCTGTAGACATTCTAGCAAAGCGGTGGGTACTTCCCCACTGGCCCATCAGTATTCCACCTCAGTGAGCGTGTGGGAGAAGGTCTTACCTCTGCTGTGTCGCTGTCCTTTGCCAGCTGGCATAGAGTCAGCCTCAAATGCTGGTGGTGATTATTCCTGCTAGTGTGGCTGTCTGGTTTGCTGGAGGCATCAAAATAGTCAAGACTAAGACCAGGGATAGGGAGAAGGATAAAGCTGGGATGTTTTGGGGAGTGCTGGACACAACAGATGGTAGATGTGCTGAGTGGCTGTTGAAAGAGTCGAAGTGAGGAGAGATGGGGACCTGGGACAGCCTGGGGTCAGGGGTCAGGAGGGAATAGCAGAAGACAGAAGTCCAGAGGTGCGTGTCAGGGGATTCTTGCAGGGCCTAAAAGCCCTGAATGGCCCACTAACATCTGACATTTCTCAGGCTCACAGGGCTTTTAAATAGTAGAGTTTTAATAGAATCCAGATTACTGGCTTCTCATAGGGTGGAAGAAAAAGATCATGTCATTCCGAGTATATAAAATGTGTGTATGGTGGCTCCCTGCTGCAGGTAAAGCATGTGCCATCTGGGTGACCAAAGCCTAGCTTCCTATTTCTCGGGTCTTCAGGACAGCCTGGCTCATTTTTTCTCAGGGATTGGCATTCAGGGCACTTAGTTTCACCACCTCTTATCCAAGGAGGGTGACTAGGAGAAGAGGTGAGAAGTCCAGTGAGAAGTGGGAGGAGGGTGTTTGCGACATGGTGGAGGTGGCTACAAGGATGCTGAGAAATGTGAGCCCAGAGCTGCACCCTTTCTACCTGCTTTCTCAATTATGTTTGGTTGGTCCCCTCCCTTCCGGTTTCCTCACTTCCTTTCTTTGCCTGTCTCTCCCTTTCCTCCGAGGCCCTGACATCAGCAACAGCCCAGCCCCCACAGATGTCTTCCCCTTTCGTCTTGAGCTATGCAGATTAAGTGAGGTACCACTTAGAGATGCAGTGGCTCTGAGGCCTTTGCATGACGCTCAGCCTTTTCATGTGTGCCAGGCCTTTCTCCTCTCCCATGGCTTGGAGAGGAGGGCACCCATCATGGCAAGCAGTGCAGCATCAGTAGCTACTGAGTGCTGGTGCCAGGTTGTGACTGTCTTGGTTTAGGCGAAGAGGAAGGAGTTGTGGCAGTGTCACTCCCACAGCCATCTTCTACCAAGTGTGTGGTAAGTCAGCCCCTAATGACACGTTGGGAACCTGGGCTATACCCGGCTCATGCTTAGTACTCTGGGGCTGCAGGACATTCAGCTTTGTGACCCACCTGCACTTGTAGGTCAAAAGGCAGGAATCATGAACCAGGAACTGACACAGGAACGAGCAGAGAGGTGCCGTGACCAGCTGCAGTTCCGAGAAGAGTGAGCTAGGTCTCTTCCTGGGACAAGTCTTATAGAGTAGTGGCACAGGGCTCGGTAGGGAAACTGGTCTGCTGCCTGCATGGGGAATGGGCTTTGCTAGAGAGGAGCATGAAATCAGAAATGACATGGGTGGGCCAGGCCATGGGGAGAGAGTTTCATTAGGGCTCAGCATGCTGGCCTTGAGCTCTTAAGCTCTAGAATCTAGTCTCAAGCCGAACATGGGCACTCAGCCTATCTTTTTTCACAGTCATATTTTCTTCTCCAAGGCATAGGATGCATGGGAGACAGCCACCCTGGATGACTTGGTGGTTACCGCTGACCGTGGTGTCCAGGACATGCCCTCCAGCAGCAAGAAGTCACAGTGCTCACTGAGTTCCCATCAGCCTTAGGGCTCAGCAGAGTTGCTGCTCATTATTTAATCATTGCTGCAGACCAGACAGTCTTAGAGACTACCCAGTGGACTTCTCTGTCACTCAGCCTCTTCTCGTGTGAGAGATGTAATGCAGCTACCTGATTTCTGAAAATCACATGTAATCAGGCCAGATCTGGGCTAAGTACTTCATAAATACCTCATAATGAGAACATCCTCACCTTTTACCGCCCTTCCCTGGCACAGGAATCCCCACCAGACATGGGGAAGATCTGTGACAGATGCTGAGTCTGCCTCAGCTGATTCTACCAGGTCAAACATGTCTTTCATGTCTTTTGCATGTAGTTTCTTCATTTTTAAATGGAGCCTAGATTAGGACAACTCTAAATTCTTTCTTGACATGTGGCTATTTTTTCCCCCTCAAAGGACTGTATACCTTGGTATATGGGACTGGGAAACTCCAGCACAAATTCAGACGTACAGTTGGGGTTTAACCTAAACTTACAATGCATTGGGTCTCCCTTAATTTCTTTCTTGGAAGGCTCAGAACCTAGTAGGGGACCCATGTCACTGTAATAGGCAGAGGTGCCATCCACCACCTCCTTTATTCCACTTCAAAAAGAGAGCCATCAGCTGCTCCTTTTGGCTCTGAAGGGATTCTAGGATGGGGCTGCTTTTGCTGTTGTAGATGCGTCCGATAGACTGAGGTAGGGCCAAGCCCTAGGTGAGCTCCAGGGCCAGCTGCTTTGGCACTGCAGGATCTGCCCTTCTTCCTCCTACCCAGAGCATGCTTGACTTGGGAAAGGCATGCGTGGAGTCTTCAGATGTGAGTGGGCATTAGAATTACCTCAGCCTCACTAAACACAAACATGCTGGATTCCAACCATGGAATTTCTGGTTAGTTAGCCTGGAGTACATGTCTCAGGGAGTACTGTTACTGCAAGCACTTTGGAACATTTTCCCAGAAGGAATATCAGGCCAATGAGTACCCTTGTGGTAAGGCCATGGTTAGCCAAAACCAGGTAGGAGTTGGCTGGTGGAGAGCAGAAGACGCATGATGAACAGGTTGTGGAGCTGGACCTAAGCACATTGTAAAATTCTGTCTGGAAAAGGGCATGAATGTGAAGCCTAGAGGTTGGACACTAACACCTCCCCAGCACTTACAGGTGGGAAAGATCTCTAGACAAGAAGAGGCCCCTAAAGAGCATGAATAAAATGCTCCTGTTTTGTGATTTCAGAGCTCTGGTTCATTTGCCTTTCATACCTGTGTTCATTTTCTCCTGTGATAAATGCTTTGTGGCTGCCTGACCCAGCATAATTTCTCTGCCAAGGATTATGCCAAACTCACCATTGTGGTCCGTGAAGAGTCCAGTTTGTTCCTAAGCTCAGACAGTGCTCTGCCACTGAAGCACAGTGGGGAGAAGCTGGACTTCACAGGTAGGGGCAGGACAGGCTTGGATTTCGGCCAGACTATGATTTCTCTAGTCATTTGGATTAGAGAATTACTGAGTTCATTCCCTGGGCTTTGGTTAATCCATCTGTGAAATAGGAACCACACTCACTTCTTCAGAGATTATAGTGGTCACTGTGGACAGTGCCCGGCACATTCTGGAGAGGGCTTCAGAAATGGAAGCAATGGCTGCCTTTTAATACAATGAACAACAAAAAAAAAAAAGGAAGCTATGACTTAAACTATTAGACAACTTAGTGTTTTCTGTTGGATGAAGCTGTAAGGTCCTGAGAGCACAGGAGTAAGGGATTCCAGAAAGCTACCAGGGATTTCTCCTATAGGGTTTTGGGTTCTGGCCAGCCTCAGAGAATTATTCATTAAAGCTCTAGTCTTAGCTACTATCTGCAGCCCTCTGCCAAGGTACCCAAAGGCCTCCATCTCCCCAGTCCCTGCTGCCCTTTGTCCTGGCCCTTTTCCAGGCTAAGTTTAGCTGTGAACTACTGAGCCAGCCTCTCTGTGGGTGAGGCGAGGTTGGAGAGGAATTCAGACGGCTTCCTGTTGAATTCCTGGCAAGCAGACAGAAGCCCGCCAAGTGACCCAGGGTTATTTTCAAAGCCAAGTCCACCAGCAGATGTCGTAGACCATTGATGCGGGACAGCCTCACAGAAGTGAGCACTTTGAGGCAAGGCAGAGGTTGGCCTCCTTGGAACTGGGGAAATGACCCCTTTGGGGATGGGTATGGGTGCATGTGTGCACATGCGAGCGTGCATGTGCCCACATCTGTGGTTTGTGAGAGAGGCCCAGCCACTCGTCTCATCTCCAGGGTTGTTACGTGTCACAGTACATGATTCCCTGCCCTCACGCTCTGACCAGACCTCCAGGGTTATGTTGATTATAAGTTGATTTGGAAGAGTAAATTAGCCAAGGCTTCGAACTCAGCCCCATGTGTTGGGCACCGAGCAGCCACAGTCATTTTCTCCATCTCAGCCTGGCCCTTCCTACCCAGTCACTTAGCGTGTGACCTTCAAGCCACCTGTGCACTTTCAGAAAGAAGCAAAATGTCAGCTGAGCTGTAATCCCTGGGGAGGGGTGATGATTTAAGTGTGGAGATGAGTCAGGGGAACTCCCAACCTGAAGGAGGATTCCAGGCTCCTGAAGCTTCTCCCCCTTTGCTTGGAGGCAGGGTGGATAGAGTGACATGCCAAGGAATAGCAAGAACAGTGAGGCCAGTAAGGCATGTTGTGCTTTCAAAGCACTTTTGAGCATTTGTTCCTTCACGCCTCAGGACTTGGGCAGGGCTGGGGTGCTTGGCTGCTGTGAAGACAGGCCTGTGGAGACGAGGCAGAGAGTATGGGAGCAGGTATTTCTAAAGTTTCTACTCTGTGCCACGTACTGTGCTAAGCACTAAAGATGTGCGATCTTACTTGACCTTCCCAACATCCCCCATTTCCTGCTCTTGGAAACCTGTGAGTGCTTCAGAGTCTCGGCTTGAACTTACCTCCACTTGGATTTCTGTCTCCCCCAGTCCTTTTAGATCCTGTTAACAGTTCCAGCTGTGCCTGGGGTGGAGTCATACGCGAGCAGCTCCTTTGCACAAGCATAACCCAGGGAGTCTACGTCTTGCCCTTTACTGGGGACAAGCTGCTGCTGTAACAGATAACCAGCCCTTGGCACCGTTAGGGCAGGAATTTCATCTTGGAAATTCAGGGTTAGGGGCTGAAGACAAAGAGAAAGAGGCTCTCAACCAAAGCTCCTATAGGTCAGTCTTGGTTTGACCTGGGAGAGGTGACAGTGATGGGAGAAGCCCTTGAGGTTCTCTTTGTTCCTGTAGCAATAAGACTTCCCTGATTTGCATTTGGTCATGTGTGCTCTTTGCTGAGGTTCCTTATCTGAGGGGGGGGTACTTCCAAGACTGCCCACTCCTGTGCCAGAAACCACAGACGGTACTGAATGCTAACCAGTGTTTTTTACAAACATACATACATACATACATACATACACAAATGTAATGGTTTTTAGTCTTATCTTCCATTTGTCACCTATTATGAGCATAACTTTTGCCATTTGTGGTAGCAAAGCTAACATGAATTTCTCTTTTCTTGTTCACAATTTTAAGATGGAAGATTCATTCTTATTGTAGATCAAAGCCCATGTGTATGATTTTTTTCGCTTAAGTTTAGACTTTCTATCTTTTCAGTTAAAGGAAATTCTTTATGGCTGTGTGTGTGTGGTATCAGGGGTGCAGCCCCAGAGCCTTAATGCTGAACTACTTCATCAGCTACTTTTCACTTTAGATTTTAAGACAGGGTCTTACCAAATCCCTAAGTTGCTCAGCCTGTACTCAAGCTTGCAATGCTCCTGCCTCTGCCTCCCAGAATGCTAAAATTATAGGCTTGCACCACCAGGCCTGGACATTTTGGCATGTCCAAATTGCTAGCTTTACTTCTCTTGTACTTTGGGGCCTTTATTAAGTAAAATTAAAGTTACTTGACTGCATGACATTTCAACACACTACTCAGAATGGCTGTAATTTAAAATTCATGAGTTGTTTATTTCTGGAAAACTCCAATGTTTTTAGGCTATAGTTGGCTACAGGTAGATAAAACTTTGGAAAGTGAAACCATGGGTGAGGGGCGGGGACAAGGGAGATCCTATTTTGTAAGACAACACTTCCCAGACTTTAATATGGATGGTGTTAAAATACAGATTCTTACTGAGTAAGTCCAGAGTTGGACTTAGATTTTGTATTTCTAACAAGCCCCTAGGAGCTCTAGCAGCTGTTCCTCTGGATTCACATTTGAATTGCAAAGATGGCAAGTGGTGAGCCTTTTCCCAAAGTCCTTTGAGGGCTAAAAGCCCATTTATCTAGGGGAATGAAGTATTTTCTTGCACAGTCATGGCAGACTTAAAATTCTATACCTTGTGAGAGGAAACCAGTAGCATCAACCTGTGGGACACTACCACTTTCTTCTAGTGTCAGAAAACTTGGGTCTCAAGGAGGACAGGGAGGTAACACACTCAGAGACACACAGTTTTTCAGTGACAGGGTTTACTCTGTTAAGAACCTCTCGTTCTTAACCACTGGAGTTTACTATATTGCAGAAAGACACATTCATTCCACAGAATTCACTAGAAATAGAACATGTTTTTTTTTTTTTTTTAATTCAGGGCTAGTTTGACTTTGCATGATAGAAAAAAAACAGCTCAAAAGTAATTAAAGAAGAAAGATTTGATTGACTAATAAGACTTTTAAAAACTAGAAAGAATGGTTTCATGTATTCATGTGGGTCCAAAGCTCTGCTTTCCTCAAGCAGGCTTCTCTTCAGTGACTAAAGAACCAACCACCAGCACCACAGGTGCTCTTCTTTGGCAATTGTAGCAACAGGATGAGTTTGTTTCTACCAGCAGATTCTGTCATCATCTCATTGGCTCCGATTAGGTCATATGTTCATCACAGAACCAATTACTGTGGCTAGAGTTGGAAGCAGTTGTGTGTCTTGAGTGATTGTTCGGTCCGAGTTAGAGCTCAGCCCAGAGGATTTATTCCCTGCCCCAGCCATAAGAACAAGGAGGAAAAGCGCAGGCCTGTAATCCGGGAGGCTGAAGTAGCGGAATCACAAGCGCAAGCCCAGCCTGGCCAACTTAGCAACTTACTGAGACCCTGTTTCAAAATAAAAAATGGGCTAGAGATATAGCTCAGTGTGGAGGCTCTACACTCAATCTCTAGTACCAAAAAAAAAACCAAAAAAGAACAAAAACCAGTTAGGAGAAAAAGATTGGCTTCTAGGATCAGTGGAGTAGACAGAAAGAGATGTTCACTACTTATAGGTGTAGGTCTTGAGTTCTATCCCCTTGGGCCAGACTGGTGCACAGGAGGTAATTTCAGGGGGAACCTGGGAGTTGGGTGGGAAAAGAACCAAGATAGACCCACGCTCTGTGGGGCAGAGGCTGGAGGAAGGGTCCGGCATAAAGTGGCATTGAGGAAAGTGTGATGTAACCAGCAGTCTCTCTCTTCCCAGGAAAGCTGTAGCCATGGCCATGGGGCTCTTCCGGGTGTGTCTGGTGGTAGTGACAGCCATCATCAACCACCCGCTGTTGTTCCCAAGGGAGAACACCACAGTCCCTGAGCATGAGGAGGAGATCATCCGCAAGATGCAGGCTCACCAGGAGAAGATGCAGCTGGAGCAGCTACGTCTGGAGGAGGAGGTGGCACGGCTGGCAGCTGAGAAGGAAGCCTTGGAGCAGGTGGCAGAGGAGGGTCCACAGCAGTACGAGGCCTATGTTGCCTGGGACCTCTGGAGCACGCTCTGCATGATCCTCTTCCTGATCATTGAGGTGTGGCGGCAGGACCACCAGGATGCACCCTTGCCTGAATGCGCGAATGGGGATGAGGATGAGCTTCCAGGTCTGGGGAACACCCCCCTGCAGGGCCTTACCCTGCCCAATAAGGCTTTGCTTGGCCACTTTTATGAGCGCTGTATCCGGGGAGCCACAGCTGATGCTGCCCGCACCCGGGAGTTTGTGGAAGGCTTCGTGGATGACCTACTGGAAGCCCTGAGGAGCCTCTGCAACAGGGATACCGACATGGAGGTGGAGGACTTCATTGGTGTGGGCAGCATGTATGAAAACTGGCAAGCAGACCGGCCGCTACTGTGCCACCTGTTTGTGCCCTTCACGCCCCCTGAGCCCTACCGCTTCTACCCAGAGCTATGGTGCTGCAACCGCTCTGTGCCCCTGGACCGCCAGGGCTACGGCCAGATCAGAGTGGGCCAGGCCGATGGGGATCCACTGGGCTGTATCTGTGGCAAGACCACGCTCGGAGAAGACATGCTGTGTCTCCTCCATGGCCGGAACAGCAGCGAGCAGCCTGGTGGCGAAATGCAGGACCTGTTGTGTGCCAGAGAGTCCCCACACCTAGACACCATGCAAGTGATGAGGTGGTTCCAGGCAGCCATCACCAGAGCCTGGCACCGCATTGCCCACAAGTATGACTTTGATCTGGCCTTTAGCCAGCTGGACACACCAGGGTCCCTCAAAATCAAGTTCCGCTCAGGAAAATGCATACCCTTCAACCTGATTCCTGTGATCCAATATGATGACTCAGATCTGTACTTTGTCTCCCACCTTCCCAGAGAGCCCTTCAGGGTGACCCCGGCCTCCAGCACTGACTGGCTTCTGTCCTTTGCTGTCTATGAGCGACATTTCCTCCGGATGATGTTAAAGACACTGCCCGAGGGTGCATGCCACCTCAGCTGCTTGCAGATTGCCTCCTTCCTGCTCTCCAAACAGCACCGCCTGACAGGCCCCAGTGGGCTTCGCAACTACCACCTGAAGACAGCCCTGCTGCACCTCCTGCTGTCCCAGCAGGCCACTGACTGGAGGGCCGCTCAGCTCGACACACGCCTGCATGAGCTGCTCTGCTTCCTGGAGAAGAGCCTGCTCGAGAAGAAACTCCATCACTTCTTTGTGGGCAACTGCAAATTGCCTGAGGTTGTGGGACTCCCAGAGGCTGTGCGCAGGGCTGAGCCTCTTAACCTGTTTCGACCCTTTGTGCTGCAGCGAAGTCTCTACCATAGGACAGTAGACTCCTTCTATGAGATGCTTAAGAATGCCCCGGCACTCATCAGCGAGTATTCCTTCCATGTCCCTTCTGACAATGCCAGCCTAGCTGCAAAAAGCTGACTTGTAGAGCATGTGGGATTTTAGGGTCCGGAAAGGGGGCATCCCACACTTGCATATTGCTCGGCAACTCTGTCCTGGAAACTGAGCAGGCTTGGTGGGGAGCTGAGGTTCAGCCTGCAAGGAATCCAGGTCCTGCAGAGTGAAGGAAACAGAAGTCCCACTGGACTCTTGCCTTCCTGCTATTGGGGTCTGTTGGGACGCCTGAGTTGGGATCTGGGGACTGCCCTTTGCAGTGTACTTTTGGGTCACCATGAGTGGCCAAGACAGAAATGGAACATTCCGTGGACAGTGAGTTGGCAAGAATACAAACACTCATTTGAGTGTAACCCTTTTCGCAAGCCAGGTCTAATTTGTGCTTCAGAGTAGCAGAAAATCTATGGAAATGCTGTCAGGGGCCTAGGTTAAGATCAATACGCCATTCCCAGAAATCCTTGACCTAGCCATCTGTAGGCAAAGCACAAATAGGGACACCTGTAGGAATTCATGACATTTTGGCCCATATGCTACACAGCAGTAAGAGTGCCGTGATGGCTGCTACTTTTTTATACTATTTGGAGAGACTAGTAAGAGATTTGAGGCCTACGTAGGCTACTATCTCTGTTACACAGGATACAGGTCCTTGCTAGTGAAGAGTTTAAAGTAGGCCAGTTTTTCAGCCACACCTCTCGTTCCCTGCCCCTTCCTGACATGCTGTGCCCCAACTGGTCAGGGGCTATTTACTATGCTGGATACCTGCTAAGCAAGCCCCTTGCCTCTCTCTGTTCTGTCTGGCCATCTGTATGGTGGGAAGAGGGTAGAAGCCAAAGCTGTCTACAAAAAGAGAGGTATGGGGTAATTGGGGCAAGAGTCAGTACCTAGTTCCCCGTATAGTGAGGTCTGGCTCGCAGTCTAGCCCAGTTGAGAGAAAGTTCCAAAGCCCTGGGGCAAAGGACTGCCATACCCCGAGTTTTCCTCGGAGTTCCAGTA
Organism: Ctenodactylus gundi; assembly: GCA_004027205.1. Classification (NCBI taxonomy): domain Eukaryota; kingdom Metazoa; phylum Chordata; class Mammalia; order Rodentia; family Ctenodactylidae; genus Ctenodactylus; species Ctenodactylus gundi. The sequence goes on from PVKB01002322.1 coordinate 247,989, forward strand.
TCAGGGCAGGGCAGGCTTGGAAGTAAGAGCTGCTGTGGAAACCTAGCTCACCAACTCCGTGGTCCTCAATCCAGGGAACTTATTCATTACAGAGAGCTCTCACTTTATGACCACACAGGTGACCCAGACCTAAAGAACCTGGAGGAGACAGGGTTGACTGAGTACTCATGTTAGGGCTGGAGGCCCTGGACAGACACTAGAGCCCGAGGCTAGAGCTGGCCTCCACTCCAGATTTTTCTCTACTTGGGCTTCACAAGACCTCTGAGATTTTTTCTCAGCATCTCTTTGATGAGTTTTGTATGGAGGAAGTAAGAATGAGGGTGAGGCCGCACTTCCCAGACAGCATAACCAGCATGACCCGAAGGAAAGACTTCTTCCCCTACCTCCTGGCATGCTCTCAGCGTCAGAAAGCTCCAGAAGATGGGTTGTCACCAGGGCTAGGTCACTGCACAGGGCCTGGGCTGCAGGCAGGGAGGTGACTCCTGTGGGAGGCCTCCCTCAGTGAGCGGGAGTGTGAGCTTCAGTCTGCCCTCGTCTGCCTCAGCCACCAGTGGGTAGGAGCCTGCTTAGGTGCAGCTCCAATAGCAGCCCCTACCCACTGATTCCCTCAGGTTCACTTCCAGAAACAGGGCACGTTTCCTTATTTATTGTTGCCTGTGCCTTTCTCCTCTTCACCTGCTGTTGTGTTTGAAGAGAGCCCAGCATCCAGGAACCCACCTCCAGCAGCCAAGACCAAGCCTGGATCTTACTCACCTTTGCTTTGCCTTGGAAGAACATTCACTGGAAGAATGTGTCTGGCTTCTTGGTTGTACATAACTCAGTGTGACAGCAGGGGCCTGTTAGGCACTGAAGCTGCTTCTGAAGCAGGAAGCAGCAGGGCTCTTGGTGTTCTGTGCTGCCTTATTTATATTAGAGGAAGAATTAAATTTTCAAAATAAGTAGAAATGGGCACATTGTTTGTTTTTAACTTAAGGAAATCTGTGAAGCACCAAGGGCAGAGTTGAGGACAGGAGTGGGTTTCCTATTGATAAGCAGAAGCTTTCACTTTTTTTTCTTATACTTTCAAGAAACTTCTTTAAAAAACAAAAAGGAAGGTTTCTGTCCGTAAGGCAGCTGGTATACTGCCTGCAGAGTTCCTGAAAGGGCCTTTGAAAGCCAGCTGTAGGGCAAGTGCTACCCTGTTTCATAGAGCTAGTACAGGCTCTGGAAGGAATAAGGAGCTGTTGGTGTCTGAAGAAACGCCTGTAACTGGAGAAGTTGTAGCCCTCTAAGGTACTTCTTTCCTGTAAGGACAACCCTACCTTCTCCCTCTGAAGTCTCCCTTCCCGGAGATGCTGGACTACACTGACATCTGCTCACTTGCTGTGCAGAATACTCTAGAACTGTGTTTACTATGCCTCTGGATAATAGTGAACTGAGGAGGGTTGGCCCAAGGCCAAGAGGTTGGTTAAAGTAGCGGAAGCACTACATCTTCAAAAGCCATAGGCTCTGTGCATTAATTCCCAATACTCTAATGATAGACCCAGGACAGACTACTTATAAAGAAAAGACATTTATTTTGCTCACAGTTTGGGAGACTTGAAATTCAAGATTTAACAAGATTAACTATTTGTTTAACCTTTAATGAGGGAGGTGGATTGTATCACATGCTAGGAATGCCTGTAGGAGTAAACATCTTGAACCAGAGAATAGTGAGCTAGATGAGGCCAGGCTGCTTTTCTGTAATAATCATCTTGTATGAACTAACCAAGATTAATGAGAAATATCTTAATCCCCTTAGAATTCATACCCCTGACCAACCAAGGACCTCCCACTGGGTTCTACCTGTTAAAACTTACGCCACCACCCTAAGGACTCAGCTTCTAACACAAACCTCCGGGGAATACACAACATCAAACCATAGCTCCTTCGTGCTGTGCTGAAACGTGGCAGGTTGGGAACCTGGAGCTAGCTGACACGTTGGTTCATCCTCAAGGGTGTCATTCAAGTCACCTGAAAAGCTTGCTTGGTCATTTGCCCAGATGCTGCCTTGAACCTACATACTGCTCAGAATCCAATCTGGAGTGACCAGGTAAGGTTCTATTTTTTAAAGTCTTTCCCAAGTGACTAGTGGCATTCCTAGCTAAGGAAACTTCCCACTTCCTTTCCAAATACAAAATATAAGAAAACCCAAGTGAAGTGCTCTTCCTACAGAGACAGTAGGCAACAGATCTGGGAGAAGCTCCTTGCAGGGGAAATCTGGTTTATGTGGCAACAGCTAGGCCACAGCTTCTGAGTACACCCACACTCCCTTAAGACAGTAGGAGCACAGAGTGGATGAGGAAGTCAGAAGGTGGGGAGCACTAGTTCCTAGCAGGTTGTTACAAGCCTGCAAGCATTTATCATAAAGCCAGTGTGCTATGGCACCTAGAAGGAAAGTAAATAGGACCAAGCCTATGACCTGGGAGACAGTAAGGAGACCTTCCAAGTATTCTAAGAAAAGTTCCACAAGAAAGAACAAGCTACAGTGCTGTTAGGTTCTGAGATTACCATGAGAGACCATTTCTTCATGTGACCGGCTACTCATAAGACTAGGCTCAAGTCCTAGGTCGCAGTGTGGGCTGAAGTATAATCTCTAGAAGTTGGGTTCAGGAATCTGCACCTTACCAGGTTACCCAGGTTAATTTAAAAGGACTTATGGCAAGGTGCTGCCAGGGTAGTAGGACCTGAGACAGGAAAAATATTAGAGCCAGAACCATGTGACATCACTGCAGAAGCCAAATCTCAGGGCCTGTGCTGTGTTTACTCACACCTGTTCACTGCCCCAAGTCCATGTCAATCCTGGGGTGGGTGCTGCTGTTTCTCCCATTTTCCAGATGAATAAACTGGGACACAGAAGGGTTAAATGGAATTATGTGTCAAGGGTCACATAGAAGTGAGTAGTAATCAGTATCCCAACCATGCAGGGCTGTCATATTTGTTGATGTATGTGAAAAGGTGAAGAGGGAGGGGCTGAACCTTGAGCACCCTTGAGTGCTAAACTGGCTTCCTGAAATAGTGGAAGGCCATTGGCTTTTTTTAGTGAGACAATAATTTGATTCATCCCCAAAGCTATGTCGTCTTTAATTATATCATCAGTGCTACTGGGATATACAGCTATCTTCCACAGTATAGATGGTGGCAACTGTGGTAACACTGAATATCCAGGAAATCCTATCTTCAGTCTCTCCAGGACTGTTGTTCAGAACCTTCTCATGCTCTGTCTAGTCTCCACCTTGTGGGACAGCTCTGGCAGGCTGTTTGGTTTGGCCAGCAGCAGTCCCTTGCAGAGAGCCAAGAACTGCCCAGTGAAGCCCTCCTTCCCCAAGGCATTTCACCCATCTGCCCTGGCCCAACCCCACCCCCTGGGAGGGCATCAGGTAGAATCAACTTCACTTATCACCATCTAAAGATAGCTTGTTCTTTTAAATAGTTTTTTTTTAAATAAAAGCAATACAGTCATGACACAAGAGTTCAACCACTAACAAAACCAAGTAACATAAAAGCTCCCAATCCTAATTCCTGTATTCACTCACCAAAGATCTCCAGTATTATGGTTTTTTATATCCTTTCAGAATTTTCCTATGTATAACACATCTGTGTATGTTTCCATTCAACTGTGCGGTGGAAGATAGCTGTGTATCCATCCCCACAGCACTTTTTCAACATTTGACTGGACCTTTATTCTTTAAAATAGCTGCTATTTCACTGTTTGCATATGCCCACATTTACCCAATCTTCCCTACTGAGGCACACTCAAGTCACTTTTTTTTTTTTTTTTTTTTGCTATGATAACATTACAGTGAACATCTCTGTGTACAAAGACAATTTTGAAGCAGTTTTTCCTCTCCTGGTAGTTAATAGACGCTGTACTTAGCTACTGACTGTATGTGGATTCAAGACTAACCATCTTCCCATAAAAAGAAACTGGCCAGGGATTTATCGTGACTCAAGAGTAAGGAAAAAGCATTTAACCAAGTACTTAGCTACCTGTGCTCTACCTGGATCAAGCACTATGTGGGTAATGAATGTGTAAGACAGAGGCTCTGGAACTGGATCTGTTATGAAGACAAGACCGATGTCTGCAAAGTCAGAGATTCATGAAGGATTGTAATTAAATGAAAGTTAAATCATGAACTAGATGAGCTTTACATCTGAGCTGTAACAATTACAGCGGGGAAAATGTGAAACATCTCCCCATCCCCCTAAAGTTAAATCCAACCAATTGTTGTTTTATCCTTGTACTCCATTCATCTGCACAGGTTTATTTCCCCTGCACAACGTGGGGCCTCATTTTACAGGTGAAAATAGCATTTGCCATCTCTCTGATGTTCCTCTATAACCCCACAAAGAAACCAGAAAATAAAACTGTCATCAATAAATTATCTCCCAGCAAGATGGCACCACATAAATCTCAGAAATGTTCAAAGATGTTTCTTCTTTTCTCCGTGGGAAAGGTAGGTCTTCCAAGTTCAAAGTGAAACTTGCAAGACAGGTTTAGGCAGCTGGGAAGAGTTTGGTCCTATCTGTTTCTTTAAAACTCAAAGCCCCCTTCACAGATGTGTTTCCTCTTCTGGCATTTTATAACCTGGCCAGACAGGGAAGTTCCACAAGTTCCATGCATCCAGAATAAGACAAAAGATCAAACAACAAGATAGCTCAGCTGAATGTTCAGTGACCCAAACAGACACGGGGAGAGCAGGCCACCTGCCCTATCGTCCCATGCCTTCCCATGTGGAACCCCAAGTGCTGGCCCTGTCCACTAGGTACCCAGCCATCTCTCAGTGAGATGAGCTGGAGCTATGTTCACATCCCATCAGTGCTGCATCCTAGCATGGAAATTCTTATTTCTATGAACCTCAGTTTCCTCAAATGTAAAGTAGGAATAATGCTTGCTTCTGAGAGTTAATTGAGAAGATAAAATTACAGAACATGTGTCAGGCACTTAGCTTAGGGCTTGACAAATAATGAACTCAGTACCAAAGCCAGCAGCCATTAGTATTGCCTTTGCTCTTGGGAGAGCTCCTTACAGCCGTTTCCTACTTCCCAGTTTTCCCAAGTAGCGTCAGGGTTGTCCCTGCCGGGCTTCCCTTGTCTAAGTCTGTTTTCCTTGGTGGCTCCCTCAGGACGGCACCTGAGAACTTGTGAGATATTTACCACACACCTCCCTTGGAGCCAGATATTTCTTCTGACTCAAAATCTCTAGTATCAGATACAAATATGCACATGCATGTGAATTTGTACACATACACACACAGAGCCCTACTAGAAAATAACTGGACAGCAGCCAGGTTGGGCTGTTCAGAGCCTTTAAGGAAGGGCTGACCACATAACCTCCTCCAGTTGCTGAAATGAATGCTAACATCAACTATGACAATGAGATTTTTCAAATGCTGTGATTTCAACTTATGTTCTCCTTTTTCAGCCTGTAAGAGATAGAGCTCGCGTCTTCAGTCCTGAGGTTTAATAGACACCTCCTATCAGAAGTGGTTATCTCTCAGACATGAGATCATGGAAGAGTTCCTAATTATTACATTATTCTATTTTAAGCCTATATATATATATTATGCCTACCCCCAGCCTTCCAATAGGAACTCGTCATGGAGCACAACTTAGTTGTTTCTCCCTCTTTCCTGTAGGCTAGATCCCAGTTTCACTCAGAGGTTGATGACTCAGTTTTATCTGCAGACCAGGAGGGTGATGTGAAATGGAGAGGAGGAAGTCCTGGCATTGCAGGGGGCCGGGACTCTGGCAGCCTGCAGAGAACACACAGAACCCCACACTGGGCTGTGAGCCACCAGCCTGCACTCTTTCCCCATGAGTACTTTTTTCCCATCCTTTACCTGTTGTTTCTGTAAACTTTTCCAAATTACTACGTGGAGCCCCAAAAGAGCACCCTTTATTTTGATGGCACAGACACGTGCCATTTTCTTTTGCATCAATAGCAGTTTGAGTCTCAAACCATTCACTAGCACACAGGGTTTATACCTATAAAGGCTGATCGGTTCCCTAAGCCTAGGAGAGGCCACGAGAGGCGATTACCCTCTTCCCAAGCTCAGATCCCAGGGAAACAGTGATTCACACATTTCAGTGCATTAGCTTGGGTGCTATGGCAACAGGGCACCACACCCGGTGCAGATGGTACCACAGACTGCCAACGCGCACACCTCTTCTGGTAGGCGGGCCAACCTCGCCACGCAGACTTGCCTCTGTCCAGCTGGCAGGGAGTAATACCGGGTAACTATTTACATGGGGCAAAACATTCAGACCCAGTAGTAGATCACAGGACCAGGCTGAGGTGTGGGGAAGAGGAAGGCTGGACTGGGCTGAGTTCCAGGCAGGGGCAGCAGACAGCCCTCGGAGGCATGGACAAGAAAAAACATTGTCGATGCTGCTGCCTGGTCTCAACACAGCTGAGGGGCTGGAAAAAAATCCTGTATGAACAAAGTCAAAATGATCACAGGCCGATCGTAAGACACTGAGATAAAAGAGCATCAGACAGTCTCAGTCCCCTCGGCCAGGGGCAGTGACGGAGGCTCAGAGCTGAAGGCGCCTGCTGGGACAGCGGCCATCTTCCATCTTCAGCAAGTCATCATCTTCTCTGCTGTCTGCAGGGGTCCAGTACTGGCTGGCTGAGCCGGCAGAGAGGACACATAAGAGCCAGACTAAGCATTCTCACCATAAGATGAGCAGCTTCAAAACACCAGGCTTAAAATTCAACCATGATGAAGCAAAGATCAGAAGGCTTCAGTAGGGCAGGGCCTGTGCGCTTGTCAGCCTCATCCCCCACATGGACCTAGGCTTGGTACCCAGCAGGCATTTGTTGGGGTGAACTGAAAGTGTGCGTGATACAAATTTAAGAGGGGCCTTTGCCTGTGACTGGGTGTGTGTGTGTGTGTGTGTGTGTGTGTGTGTGTGTGTGTGTGTGTGTAAGGCAGGATGCTGGCTATAGAACATTTTGTGAGACATCCTGATCCCTGACAGTACCAGTGAAACTCTGACGTAGTTGGTCCAAAATGATAAACGGGTGTTTCATTTCCTGCTTTGGAATTCTTCCCAGTCACAAGACCCTCAGTGTCTGCAGGGCTCCTGGCCAAAATTCAAATGAGAATGATAGTTATGTTTGCCCCCATGGACAGCAGCACTCACTTGCCAAAAGGAGGGTGTTTGGATTTGGAGTCTTTTCTTCCCTCTCCTTCTTCCCAAGCTTTCCCCTCTTCAGGGAGCCTTTTGGAGAGTACTAATCTAGAATGACAAATGTCCACCATAGGCAGGACTTGAACCCAGCACTGTCCCAATTAATCTGGAGGTCAGACTGGGCCAAAGACTAAAGCAGGTGACAAGCTGGCTCTCAGAATGCATTTGGACTTCAGCACTGCATACTTTATAGAGAAGCTCTGAGCTAGAGCAGTCAAACACATGATTATTGGGGGGTGGGGGGGAGCGCATGTTCTGTTTCCATTTTTTATTGAGAACCTCAAAGAAAAGGAACAGAGACAGGTTGACCCCAAAAACAGTGCCTGACAGAGGCAGAATCACAACATTCTGGGAATTCTGGATGGCCAAGGAGGGTCCCTGAGGCTCAGCATACTAGCCCAAAGTCAAAGGCATTAGGATTATTCTGGAAATAGAGATTTAAGAAGCCCAGGAAAATGTGCTTGTCTATGAGCAGAGCAGAGACCGTGGGGTCTTGCTTCATGGCTGCTATCCACAGCTTCAGGGTCGGGGTGTGATTCACACAGCTGCAAACAGAAAAGAGGTGTTAGCACCTCCCCTGCAGGAGGTCTCTGGAAAGGGGACATTTGTTGCCTTTTCAGATTGTAAGAAACAAGCAAAAAATTGAGTATATTTTGGGAATGCAGTTACCTTAGTTACTATTAAATGAGCATGATCATTTACTAGAGTAAAATCTTAGTTTTGAAACAGCTATACATATTTCTGAATTGTGGAGCCCTTGAATATAAGGATGCAGGAAAAGACTTGTGGACTGAGGCTCTGGGAAAATAAGGTGCTTGGGCCTCGCTGCTTACCAACAAAGGTAGTCCTCTAAAGCAAACAGCTGTGGGACATCTGCAGATTTTAAGTCAGGGATTTAAAAAGATAAAGAGTTTCTACAATGTATTTTCAATGAATAAAAGTTATGGAACCTTGAAAAATGGAGCTGACACAGCTCTCATAAAGATGGCTCAGGGAATCAGACATAGGGCCGACAAGGCACCCTGCTAAGGAATACAACCAGGACTAGTGCCGAGGCCTCCTCATCTGTGGTGTGGCACTCTGTCTTCAAAAGAGACAGGTTATTATTATTGGTGTATTCCAGACAAGAGTTTAAATGCCCAGGTACATTCTGTCTAATCTGCAGCACGGATCCCCCATGGTTGGCTGGATGGTATTAGGGCAGGCTCAGCACACATCCAACATCTTGTCTACCCTATGACATAACAAAGCCCCTGTGTTTTCCAGAAACCCATAAGGCTATTTCTTATGCTTTAAACATTCCTGCCCTTCTGTGATGTCTGGTTGCCATTTTGTTTGTACATTTCAACATCAAGAATTTATGATTTTTCAAGTCTATTTTATAAAAGGATATTTGTATCTGGGGAGGATTCCTCGTGGAATTGAGCTGGGACTCTGGTACGTGGTGTCTGCTGGGTGGCACGGGCGGATAAGGTGTCTGCCCACAGAGAGGGCTGCCAATGGCATCACACATCAGGACTGCAGCTCTGCCGCCTGCTAATTGGCTGGGAAGAAGCAGGCTTGAAGTGTTAGAGGAAGATTTTGCACACAGAAATGTAGTTAATGTGTCAGTGGTCAGGAGAAGAAGAATGTAAGTGTGTTTTGAGCCAGGCTTAAAAGGCCGATTTTGTTTCAGATACATCCTAAGACACAGGAGCTGAAAGGCACACAGCCCATTTCATCATTGTCTTTTAGTATAATTTCAACTACATGGTCAAATGTCTTACTCAGCTATTCCATATACATCCAGTCGCTCAAACCAGGGCCAGAGGAGATAATCAATCATGGATATACGGTCTCCACCAAAGAAGGTGGTGTTCTGATAGTCAAGAATCTAGAAATGTAAACAGAACAAAAGCAAGTTAATTTATATACCTGCTGACATAATGTATGGACACTAAGTACAAAGATCAGATTAATTCCCAAAGGGGAAGAACTAAGGTTCTTGTTCTTCTTCCTGCTTTTAGGAGACTGCTTTTTCCCGCCCTCTTAAGTTTCCAGTACCTCCTTTAGGATCACACTCCTGGCCACATTCTGTTGCCTCCCTCCCTTCCACACTGGAAAAGCAGGATGGCTCATCTAACTGGAGAGTCTGGAAGAAAGCCCTTGGCAGAGTTAGCCCCTCCCTCAGCCAGAAACAGACTTCTTCACATGCAACCAGGGGTAGATGGGTCAGCTCACCACTAGAAAGAAGCCCTGCTGCTGGCCAGCACTGCCTGGGGTTTGGGAGCCTCAGCCCTGATGCTGACAGCTTGCATCAGGGACCCACTGGTTGGAGCTGTGGCACCCATTGCCCAGTGTTTTCTTTATAATTAAAGGGATACCGGGTCTTACTCTTTTGCCTGACTTCTCAGTTGGTTCACAGGAAAAAGCAATGCTCTGGACCCCTGACCAAAGAACTAAGCTCCTTGACTGCCATCTTCTGGGGAGTGAGGTGGGATGTGCAAGACTTACTGCCCTGAAGTCTAAGTCTTCATTTTCCTAATGTGGTACAGAGCTGTCCTCCCTGATCATCGTCCCGAAAGACTGGAACAATGTTCGGTGGCATGACTTTGTTCAAGGAAGCTAAGAAGGGCTGGGAGGGTAGCTCAGTTGTAGAGCATTTGCCCAGGCCCTAGACTTCATCTCCGGCAACACACACACACACACACACACACACACACACACACTAGCAGCAGCAGCAGCTAACAGGATGGTACTAAGCAAAACCTGAACAATAAAAACTCAGGAGGGTTTTTTCAGTCATGTATAAATAATATCTGGCTTAGGGGAGAAAGGAGCAAATAATTCCATTTTTATAGATTCCACCAGACTCTAAACTTCCTTTATGTTCAGGAAGAGGTAATTACCCAAACTGTGATCACTGACTTTGAAATGTATACCCAATGCTTATTATTAGACTTCATGGTATCAATAATAACCAAGTCTAAGCTGGCAGACTCCAAAACATCGGTATAAGTCTTCTGCTTTACGGAGAAGGAATGCTCTTGGAAAACTTTGTCTAAACAAATCAGATACAGACATTTAATGGAACCTGCAGTGAATACTTCAGTAGTGATAATTTGGCAAACGAATAACAGGTTTCCATTTACCCAAAGTAGGAGCATGCTTTTAAATATATATGATCTTACAAATCCACCAATTTTTTGTATAAACACCCATAAATCAATACACACCTTACCTACGTACTCAGCACAGTAAAAAGCCAGCATGAGCATACAGATAAAATAGATCAACTATTCTTCTCTGGCCCCTCGTAATGCACCTACACCTTTCCCTCCCTCTCTCCTCCACATCAAAGCTACATGAAATGCTGCAGATTCTTGAGCCTTGCTTCAGGCAACCTTTCTCCACCAATTTCATGCAGGGTAAGTCCAGAAATGTCTACAGAAAAGCCATTTCTCCATGAGCTAGCACAAAGCACTATTGCTTTTACGGAGATAACCTGACCAGGTCTTTCCGGAGGTTTGTCTTTAGGATCCTCGGTAGGATAGCTCCCATCTATGCAAACCTAGTACCTTCCAGACAGGCAAAATTGCTTTCCCCTTGAAATGCCAGCTACTGGTGAGAGATATTTTGCAAAAAAAGACATTTGGTGTCTTGAAATATTAGGAAAACCTATTTTTAAATATTTTGTTCTCCAAGTTACTGAAAAAATAAGGTTTTGTGAGGGATAACTAGTAAGCAATAATGATGAAAAAAGACAAGATGGCAAAGGCACATCAGATCCACGCCCTGGACCTGGAAAGCCTGGCTGGAAAGGCCCATGTCTTTTGCCAGCTTCTCCAGCTCCCTCCACCTCTCCAGGTTCAAAGGAGAAAGTTGGCACTTTGCCCTTATTACAGGAGCCCTGGAGACGGAAGAAGTGCGCAGGGCTCCCCCTAGTGGTCATTCGTGGAGAGACACAGAGGCAGCGACTCCATCCAGAAGATGCAAGAGGAAGAAAAAGAAATCTATGAGGCTTCTGAGAGACATGCAAGATCATAAACAGAAGAAAGTCCTAGATTTCTTTCCAATCTAAGACCTTAGACTTTCGGGTTCAGTTTCAGGAACTGAGCGTCAAATCCTGAAGCATCAGCCCGCCCTTCTCCATCATCATCTACTACAGCCATGCCAGCAAGACCTACCATCCCAAAACGGTGCGGTGGCCCACAGCGCGTGCTGCTGTGTGTGCTGGAAGAAAAACACAGAACTTTGCTCTTGTTGGAAATAATTCTTAGGAGCGGAACACCCACCTCTCACACATGCACACAAATGACACAAAGCCACCTGCCAGAAGGTGAACAGGGCAGTACAAGCCCTCATCCAGAAGCAGCTGCGAAGCACTCCATTCCAGGATGGAAAGCTTTTGAGTGAACTAACTGTAAGTGGAAGTTTCAACTCTTCAAATCTTACATTCCAGCTACACTGAGACAGAGGAGCCTGAGCTAAGTATGCAGTGAACTGATCCCTGTAACACCATCTTATCCTCTAGAAAGCCAGCTTAGAATTGGGGTATGTGGCAGAACATACCCCTCCTGCAGCCCACCAATCATGACCTAGGTTGTCCCATGAAGATGGAGAATACAACCTGTCATCATGTGAGGGAATAAAGGGATACTCTGGAAATTCCATGCTGGAATACTTTCAGTGGGCTTACTTCTTTCATTCAGAATATACTTGTAAGAAATGCTTGACTGGCTAATTATCTGTAAAGTGATGGAGGGTGGCTATGAATAAAATGACTGTCACGTGTCTTAAGTGAGAAAAGCATAGAAGAAAGAACAACAGGAATCAATGTTGTTAAGTTTTTTTGAAGTGAAAACATAAAAAAGTGAAAACAAAAATGTCAAGTAGCCTTCACATATAAGAAATTCTTTAAAAGAAACTTTAAAAATAATGAAGAAAAACCAGTCAGACCTTGGGAGGCCCGTGGGCAACAAACCCTTGGACAGATAGTTTTCCTAAGACCAAACATAAAGGGATGATATACTTTAGGAAAAGCTCTTACTTTACTAGCAATCAGAGAAACAGACAGAGCTGGGGACTACAGCTCAGTGCTAACATGTTTGCCTAGCTCATGTGAGGCCCTGGATTTAACGCCCAGTGTGGACAAAAATAAAAAAATAAGAAAATTAAATCAACAATGAGATGCTTTTGTTTGTTCTCCAGAAACAAGCCAAATTTTTCAGTGAAAAGCCAGAAAGAAACAGTACAAAGGACATTTTCTCATACTGCGGAAAGGTGTGTAAACATTATAAGCTTTGGGGGAAATGATGTATTAGTTATAGTTGGAGCTCCCTAAGTGCTCAGGCCCTTGAGCAGGTAATGCAGTGCCTGAATATGGCTCAAGGACATATTCCACCACAGAGGAACTTGTCTTTCAGCCAAGAAGCTCAAGTTCCCCGCAGTGTCATTCATGATGACAAAGAACTAGAAGCAATCTAAATCCCTAGCTTGTGTGCTGGATAAACAATGTCATGGTTTGCACGTATGGTAAGTTAGGCAGACATTAAGGTGATTTTTTTTCCAGCCAGGTGCAGTGGCATATACCTGAAATTTTAGTACTTTGGGAACCTGATACAGGAGGATTGCAAGTTTGAGCCCAGTCTGGGCAGCTGAGAGACTTAAAATAAAAACTTAAAATAATGAACAATTTTTAAAAAGGGTTGGGGACTGGAGGAAGAGCTCAACAGCTAAATGCTTGTGGAGCAAGTTCAAGGTCCTGTGTTTGAGTCCCCAGTACCACACAAGCTAGGCATGGTGGTGCATGCCTGTAATCCTAGCATTCAGGAGGCTGAGACAGGAGGATTGCCATGTATTCGAGGCCAGCCTGGGCTACACAGTGAGTTCAGGACCTGTCTCCAAAAAAGAAAGAAAGAAAGAAAAAGAAAGAAAGAAAGAAAGAAAGAAAGAAAGAAAGAAAGGAAAAGAAAATTTAAAAAGAAACCAAAAGGAAAAGAAAATAGGTTGGAGAAGTTTAGTGTGAAGGCCCAGATTCAATCCCCAGTCAGTATAGCCGAACAAAAGACCAACACAGAACACAGTATGAAAGGTGAAAACCACCCCTGCCCCTCAGCACTTCTTCCCCACACCAATTGTAATCACTGCCTTCCCGGTAGCAGCCTCTATTATGAATCTGACGCATCTCTCCAGACAGTTCTCTACTTATAGGCATGTACACATATATACTAAGGTTTTGTTCTCTGCTACTAAAATGGAATCCTGTTATCTTTATTACTGTGAAATTCATTTAAGTATTTCCAGGCAGTCTTTTCATGCTGGTACATATAAATCTAATGCATTCATTTTAACTGCTCCACAGAATTGCAGAGAACGAATATAATTTATTTAATCATTCTCTGTCTAAGGGATATAAAATTTTCTATTTTTTATCACAGATAAAGCTGCTATAATAAACATACTTGTATACATAAATGAGCATTTATATTTTATAAACATTTCAAGAAAAAGTCTTAATATATAATACCCCAACCATGTTGTATATACACACAAATTCAACTACATAAAAATATACATAGCACAAACAGAAAACAAAAATAGTATTAAATTATGGTTGGAGAAAAGTAAAATTAATTTTTAAATAAAAATTACTATTCTACTATTTACATGGTCAGAGAAGGGGTAGAGGGAGGCTATTAAAATAAATGAGCCAATACTAGTTTACCCAGAAAACAGCTGTCAGGATGGATGATAAGTTAAGGTACCAAACCAGTAATAGCACTAAAATGCACAACCAAGCCACCCTGAGTGAGGAACAACCAGAGCCCTCATGTGAAAGAATGGGGTGAAACTAGAATCCCTGTTCATAGACAAACTGAATTAGCTAGGAAAAACAAACAAGCAATAACATAGGTCTATACAAATATGTGAGCACAATGTTCAAAGCTGCATTACTCATAATATCCCCAAAGCGAAAATAACCCAAGTATTCACCAACTGACGAAGAGATAAACAAAATGTGATGAATCCACAGAATGGAATATTATTAAGACATATGAAGGAATGAAAATGACCTTGAAAACATTATGGCATGTGAAAAAGCTCACAAAAGACTACATATGAGCTATATCCCCCTTCTGAGTACCTTTCCAGAAGAGCTAAAGACATCCTAGTACAGTGATACATGCATACCCATGTTTACAGCAGCACAGCTCATAATAGCCAAATCCTGAATGCAGCTAACATGTCAATCAACGGATGAATGGATGAATAAAATGTGGTATGTATACAGAAGAAAGTACTACTACTACACCCTAAGGAAAGATAAATTTGAGTTGTCAGTGGGAAAATGGATGTGCCTTGAGACCACTATGCTTAATGAAATAAATCAGATACAGAAGGTTAAATATTACATTATTTCTCTAATATAATAAACCAAAAGTATAAATACATAAAAGAACAAAATAAAACAATATTAATGAGAAGCAGAGAAATAGTTTTTATGGGCAGGGGAAGGGACATGGGGAAAGGGGAAAAGGGAAAAGAGGAGGGTAGGAAGCGGAAACAAGGAAAAATGATAAAGATGTAATATGTATATCCACCAATTACCTAAGTTAAGTGTAATTATCATGCATGTCAAATACACACTAATAAAAAGAATAATTTGGGGAAAAGAAAGGCCACATATGATTCTATTTGTATGAACTGTCTAGAATAAGTGTTTCTGTAGAGACATAATAGATTAGAGGTTGCCAGGGCCTAAGATAGCTAGGAAAAAATGAGAGGTGATTATTAGTGAGTCAGGAGTTTCTTTAGGACGTGAAAAAACATGTTCTAAAATTATATAATGGTGATGATCATAGAACTCTGTGAACATATTTGACACCACTGTACACTTGAAAAATGTAAATTTCATGATATACAAATTATATCTCAGTGAAGCTATTAAAGAAAAGCATTAACAATGACTTTAGTTTGTAGCTATGTCAATCTGGTTGACAAAAAAATAAATTTAGCTTGCAAATAGCTTGTGGTATATTAAAGATTCCTAAAAAAATTATTTTTTCCAATGAAGAATTATCTAAGTATTCTTTGCTTCCTATCTTGGTGCTAGCAAAGGAAAAGTAAACTATGTAACTATATAATTATATGACTATATATATATATTTCATTACTGAAATTTAAAAAAATAAACAAGACAAGATTTAACCAGAACAATAGATCTAATGGGCTAAGACATCTTTTTTTTACAGAGAAGCAAGGAGAGATTGAGTCTATTTGTAGTAACAACCAACTTGGGCCCATGAGTTGGAGGTCGCCTAGACAATTCCATGAGGTCTTATGTCACAAACAAGCAAGCAAGCAAACAAAAAAGAACAAAAATAAAGATTATGGATAAAATTCGGACTCAAGGAACTCTTTAACTACAGATGTTCCTGAGAGATGCACACTCAACTTCCACAAATTTGACCTAACACAAACTGTCACACATAAGGCACATAATTAAATTTGGCAGTGTGGATAATTTTCCATGAAAATTCAAATGAAAATCACAAATCAGGTTGGTGCATGCCAAGAAACAAAAGCATCAACAGACCTGTGACCACCACACAAAGATGGGTTCAGTTGTTGGACAGGTTACTTATCTGTCAGTGCTAATTCAGTGTTATTGTCAGTTTCTCCTGACTCTCATTATTAAGGCAGGTGGTTCCTGGGAAGGGAACAGGCAATAGCCAGGATGTAGAATCAATGCAGGAATACCAAATTGCAACAAAAAGGATCCAGGATCGAAAAGCTCTGGCTGAGTCCTTTGTCTTTCCCATCCCTGGACTTGATTTGACTACTTCCACAATGAAAACATTTTGAATGAGGTCATTGGTGAAAGAGAGCCCTAAAAAGGTTCTGCCACATCAAAACCTACAATGATAAAATGCAACCTGGCCCAAGTGCTATTTTTAAAATGGAAAAGTCAATAATACCATAAAAAAGAAGAAAGCTAAAAAAATATATTCTGCTGTTTAGATAATGATTCAAGAAAAGCTAGAAAGTCTGTCTGAAGACAGATTTAAAGTATGGTTAGACTAGGATGTCCCAATAGTTTTAAAATTCATGCCAATGTCCTGAACAGGAAAGAAGGTAGGCAGGCTGCTGGTTTGATAATAAAAGCAGCAGTAATATATCTCAAAGAAGTATTAAAATTATAAAAATAAATGCTATATAACAGTAAATCTTCTATCTTAATGAAACTGGACTTTTCTCTTTTTTGGATGATACTAGGGATATAACCCAGGGTCTTCACAAGGAGCTACATCCCAGCCCCTCCCTTTTTTGACAGGGTCTCACTAAGAAGTATGTAGCCCTTCTTGGACTTGAACTTGTGATCCCAGAGTGCTGAGATTACAGGCATGGGTCACATGATGAAACTGAACTTTAAAAAGAGATAGAGAGAAAGGGACACAGAGAACCCACAGGTCTGTAATTCCAGTGCTTTAAGTGGCCAAGACAAGAGAATTCCAAGTTCAAGCCCAGGCTGGGCAGCTTGGTGAGTTAGCAAGACAGTCTCAAAATAAAGATAAAAATGGGTTGGGAGTATAGCTCAGTATGAAGGCCTTGAATTGAGTCCCCAATACAATCAAATTAATGATGATGATGATGATGATGATGATGATGATGATGATGATAAACCAACAGAGCACTTATTTCAAAAGAAAAAAGAGTCAAAGAGATTAAGATTGCAAAATAAAAGTGAGCCTTTCTTTTGATGATAACATGGTATATTGTACATTGAAATCTTGGTCCATTCACCACCCAGAAAGACCATACATATATAATATATTTTAGCTCATCCAAAATCCTGATTGCACAAAACCACAGGAAAGTGTTACATAAATAAATCAGGAAATTGTTTCTATTAGAATTATTCTTGACAAGTTTCAATTCCACTAGGATCTCTTAAAGCCAAAATATTGACATTTAGAGGAATGGATCAAATAATTCAGGTCCGCTGGTCATATTTTTAGATTCCATTGTTGCCTACATTATGGCTAATAATCTTTTTTAACACTGTGTAGGACAAAACCTTCACTCAAGCCTACTAGAACAATGCTGAATACTCACTGGTCCTTGAATAGCATTAGCTAATCTACCTAAACCCTGGTGAATTAACAACAGGTATTTCTGGGGCTGAGTTCCTAGAGATAAAATGTCTTAGTTACTTATCTGTTGCTGGTACAAAATACCCAACATCAGCAACTTAAGGGAGTAAAGATTTGTTTAGCTCACAGTTTCAGAAGGTCTCACAGTCCATTCATGGCCAGCTGGCAATGGAGGAAGCACCTGACAGAGGCTGGAGAGCTGCTTACAGCATTGCAGACAGAAAGCCAAGTGAGACAGAAGAAGCCAAGTAAAGACCAGCCAGTTGATGTGTGGAGACTCAGGCAAAGGCCAGAGCTTTCACAGGACGAGGGGCGACAACGTTTCTTCTTCCTTCCTTTACTTAGTCTAAGCTGCTAGTTGGGCTCCCACACCCGGGGTGGGTGCCCCTTCCTCACTTCCTGGGCCCAGAGGTCAATAACACACACCTGAAAGCTCTGCCCAGGCACCCTAATCTCAACAAGTTGACACAGGTCAAGCCCCATGCATCTGCCCCTTCAAGCCAGGTCCTACCTCCCAACATCTGGTTCCATAGATATCCCACTATAGACAAACACATGAGGCTTTGGGGGGACAGTCTGGGCTCAACCATATCATAAAGTAAAATGTATTTTTCAGTGATATGCTGGAGCTGACCAATTGCCCACCCCTCTCCTCAACTCTGAGTTTAGACACAGCACATCGGTAGCTTAAATCAGTCTAAATGGGAGGTTTTATACACTGAAATCAGCAAATTCTACACATCAAGGCTTCCTCCTCTTTCTTTTTTCAGAGAAGGTTGATGGTTAAACATTTATTACCACTATAATGATTATATTCCTAATCTTTTCTAGCCAGTAAAACCATTCCAAAGATCCACCCTTCTTTCCACTCTGTCTCAGTGAAAAATATCACATTTGCTGGCCACAAAGTTGGAAACCAAACTTGGTAATTCCATACCCTTACTGATTCCATCTTTATTCCTGAAATCTTTCCCATCATCTCCCTTTTCAACCCTCTTTTCTGAGGTCCTAGAGGCCCTTCTCCCTCACCCACCACTCTGCTGCTGGGCTAAACCTAAAAAGCAGGAAGGAGCATGCCAGTCAACTTCCCAAATAGTCTTCAATTGATTCCCACTGACTCTGGCATGGAATGCAAAGCATGTTCCTCAGCACAGTGGAGAAGACCCCTAGACTTCTGGTGCTGGCCTGCGTGGTTGCTGCCTTTGGTTCAAACTCAGAGTCAACAGAGGCATTATCCATTCCCACACTTTCTTTGCTTGTCTGTAGCCTAGCACTCAATGCACTAAGGTTTTAAATGGACTCACTCAAGAGTCCATTGCCTCCTCTAGGCTTTCAGCCCTCTGAAGATCTTTGAGTTTGGTGTCCTACTACCTTGTTTGAAAAGTAGGACTAGTATAACTAACCTAAGAGGGTGGTTTGGATAGACTGAATGAAATGGCATGTACACAGTGCCTGCAGCAAAATTCAAGGCACACAACTATTCATCATCCTAAATACAACAACTGTACAAATCTAATATAAAAATAAGTATAAATGCACTTAATCTGTTTCCACTTGATAATGGTCAAATAGAAGATTATTAATAATCAGCCTTCCCTTAAGGGGATAAAAATGGCACTTTCTTGCTGCTAACAGAGAAATAAATGTTCCATAAAGAGAATTTATTAATTTCTGGAACAAAGATAAAGGAATTCAAGAAGAATCATCTTCCAAGTTATTTTAGAAGTAAAGGTGAGTAGCAAGTGACTCCATTATTACCATGTTATGAATAACCTACTGATGGAAGTCATTCCTGGTTCATGCATATCCACTTTCTTTTCATTCCTTAATCACAGAATGTTGTTTTTACTCAGGATGTTCTAGCTACAAGACAATTTTCCCAAACTTCTCTGCAGATAATAATGACCCCACAACTAAATTATGGTCAATGCAATGGAAACAGTGAATTTCAGAAAAAGTCCTTGAAAGGGACAGAGACATTTGTGATATTTTCCTCTCTGTTCTTCTCTCCAAAGCCTGGAACTGGAATGCAATGTTCATAGCTCCAGCAACTATCTTGTCATTTTGAAGATGAAAACCTTATGGCTAAAGATGACAGAATTTAAAGAAAGGGTTTCAGTTCCTGATAACTTCATGAGGAAGCTATCAAAGTAGGCCTGAACTGCCTACTTCTGGCTTTTTACATGTAAGAGAGTATACTCCTATAAAATAAAGTCACAGCCTTAGGTCTCCCTGGCAGCCAAGAAAATACCTGGCCTCATGAGAACACACCACAGAAGCATGCATATATACTTAATAGTATACTATGACTCTATGAAAGGAAAAATTAATTATATGTCTTCCACCTCTTGGCCAAATTTTTAAGAATGCTTGTAAAGCAGGTTATTGGAGGGCAAACAACCACAAAAATGGATGTAGGCAGAGAATAAGCTTTGAAAGTAGCAGATGCCAGTGTGACCAGGCTAGAGACCTGCACGGCTTCTCCATTCCATGGGACAGGGCAGGGGACCCTTTTGGTACCTCTTCCAGGTTACAGAACTCCTGGCGCAGGGCTGCCTTCAGATCAGCGCATTCTCTCCCCCATCTCAGCGCTACTAGACAGTCCTTGGTCAAGCTTGGTACCTACCCAAAGGACACAGGTTCTTAGTGGAAAAAGCCCATGGGAATTTCATGCTCCCGTTCTGCCCAAAAATATAAAAAAGGTTTCTAACTCCACTAATGGGCCAGCATCCTTGTGCAGACTCTACAGCAAACTATCAGGAGGAACAGTTTCCAAGAACCACTTCTCACAGCACCCTGGAAAAACCAGATGCACTGAAAAGGGATTTCCCTGGTAACAGTACCCAACTGAGGGCAGATATGGGGTGAAAAAAATGAAGCCTTTATAAAATAGGGCATTGCCTGCCATATCCTAAATGCTCACTGTATGTTAGTTATTGATCTCACTGAGTTACTTATATTTTTTTCTTTTTGAACTATCTCCAAGTTGCTCCATCTTTTTCTTCCATTATCAATGGTTGATACTTTCTCTCTGTTCCTCTGCTGGCATTCTTGGCCTGCTTACAGGGCAAGCCCCTTCCATGCACAGTCTCATCATTACAAGACTTTCTGATCTGAAGTCTGAGAGATATCCCCTTTAAGGATCACTAGTTTTTGGTTCTTTCAGCATTCCTATTTCAAGTCACATGGCGATTCACATGCCGTAAGGACATCTGTTATTGAACTAGCAAAGCACTTAGCAGTTAACTTAGCCTTCAGCTTTTACAATCAGTGGTCACCCACTACTCTAATTCCACTCCAACCAGTCTCCAGTGGTTCATTTGGCATTAAAATGAAACAATTTCACCAGTGGCTTGACTTTGCAATGGATTGACGTTTGGAGAAAGTGTACAGAGAGCAGAAGTAGCTCCTTAACATAGAATATACCTTACAAAACAGCTCCAGTAACATCTTTTGGCGTGCTCGCTCATAAGGATCATGTGGGAACAGCCTTCTTCCTGGGTACCTGTCATCTAGGTATTCACAAGCAATGACTGATTCATAGATAAGTTGATTTTGGCTGTTTTCCAGGACAGGAATTTGACCAAAAGGGTGTTTTGTATAGTACCAGTCAGGCTTACTTCTGAGGTTAATGTTGATAACTTCATGTCTTAAAAAGCAAAGAAAAAAGAAGGCAGAACAAAAATAAGAAGTATACACAGACAGATGTTCATCTTGTAATCTGAAGCAATCTATAAAATTAGAATGTGTAGATATAATAGGGTTTTCTATTCTAAAGTTTAAGTTTTGCACAAAATACATAGCACTATTGTCTAAAGTCTTGCAGTAAGGTTCCAGATGTTTCCTAAACCTTGTCTCATCTGTTCTTCATGATTCTCCATGAGGTAGGTTTACTTCATGGTAAAGAAGAGTTGAGGAGGTGAAATTTCAGTTCCAAGGCCTGGATCAAACTAGATAGTCTAGCTTGAGACCTTGGCCAAAGTCTGTCACCCCTCTGTGGTCTGTGCCCTGGACTACAAAAAAAAAAAAAGGGTTAAGAATTGTACCCATCTCTTGGCTTCCTTATGATTGTAAAGAAAGTGATTATGTAAAAAGTGTTTCAAACAGTGTCTGATACATTAGTCATCTCCTAATAGCAGTTCCTTCTATTTTAGTATTTGAAATAATTTGCTCTTTCCTTCAACAAATGTTTTTCTTCCTTTCCTTCTTCTTTTTTTTTAATGGCACTGGGGATTGAGCTCAGAGTCTTCACACCATACTCATCACCAATCCGTTTTATTTACTTTGAAACAAGATCTTCCTAAATTTCCCAAGGTGGGCTTGAATTTGCAGTTCCCCTGCTTCAGCTTTCCTACTTGCTGAGATTACAGCTGTATACCACCTTCCCTGGATATCAACACACATTTTTCCAGTGCCTCCTATGTGCCAATCTGTCTTCTAACCCATGAATTAAAGAATAAAGTCCCTTTCCTGAAGAACTCCATTTTCAGTGGTAGGAGGGTACTGTAGGGAGTAGTGTGGGAAGTAAGGAGGGTAAGATGGGTGAACGTGTACGAAAATGTTGGCTGCAGCAAGTGAAGTGAAGACATACAACAGAATTAACCTCAAATGGTGGGATGGGGATGGAGGCTACACCGCAGGAAGCAGTCAGGGGCCTGGGTCTTGGCAGTGACCTTCCTAAGCAAACCTAAAGGGAGGGATCCAGCTCACCAAAGCATTCATGCAGAGTACCCTGTATTGCCCAAAGGGTTCATGCAAAACACCATTCAGAAAGCACTCTGCAAGTCAGGAGGCCTGCAGAAAAACATATCCTTTGCCAGCCATTTATCGTCTCTGTCTTAGAAGAAAGGGACAGGGAGCCCCTTCTAAAATCTGAGGGTAGCCTAGATTTTAAGTTTCCTCCCACACCCGTGAGGGGCTCTGGGCACACAGCTCCAGTTTCTCACCTGATGCCTTTGGCCCTGAGGACAAGGCGGGTCCTGTGTGAGTAGGGGCAGAACCTCATGCTGTAGATACGAATCAGTCCTTCCGGGACTGGCCCTGGGGGACAGCTTCCTGCAGGGCGGGGTGTGGAGGAGATCCTGATAAGCCCGGTGGAGAGAGGGGCCACTGTCCTGGGCATCAGACGGCTTTTGCACAAGGGAGAGCCCACCAACCTCCTCCTCCGGCTGCTGATTCACAGGCCAAGGTCGGGCAGCCTCTCTCCAAATCCAGACCCTCATCATATGGCAGCCCCAGACCAAGGGCTTTGATGGAGAACACTCACCTTTTCGCAAGGACCTGGTCAAATCCCCAGACATGGCCTTCAACTGCCTGCCCAGCACTAGGCCCACAGTTGCCGCCCGGTGACTCGCAGCCGCCACCACCACTGCCGCCGGCTCCAGAGACAGCTGCACTCAGGTGCCCTCCTGCCCCAAATTCAATTTTTGAGCGACTGCACTCTGCTGGGCAAGAGGGGAAGTGATCTAGGGGGAAGAGCTAGGACAGCTTAAGGGACATCGGGCAGGACGTGAGGTAGGGCGCCTTTACATCAAAAATCTGTAAAGAATGGGCATTTAAACCCAACAAGCATTTCAAGGGAATTTAATAAAAATTGACCTTAATTCTCCCCTGTTAGTCTCTTAGACAGCTGGCCATTTCTTCTGTAGAGTGGGTAAGGGTATGTGTGAATGTGTATGTGTGAGTCTCTCTCTCTCTCTCTCTCTCTCTCTCTCTCTCTCTCTCTCTGTGTGTGTGTGTGTGTGTGTGTGTGTGTGTGTGTGTGCTGTGCTTTAATAAAGCCAAACTTTCTCACGATACAGCTGATAGAAAAAAGTTTTGGATGTTGAGACTTTGCATCAGCCTTACAGTGAGTGTCAGATTAAATTTTGTACTCAGTATGCATCAATTGCCTCCCACTGGCTTTGCCCCTAATTGTGAGATGCTACCTATGATCTTAAAAACCAAGCCATGAAAAAAGACAAAATACTTGGAAGTAAAGCACAACCTGTGAGCTCCTCCAAGCCCCAGCCTAAATGTCAGAGCGGACCCTGTTACTAGGGACATGTTACCAACAGTTGAGCAATACAAAGGCCACACGGCCAGCTCCTCTGTCTACATGAGGAGGAGGGAGCTGACTGTAGCTCTGACACTGATCAGCTTAGATACTGAATTTCAGCAGATGGAACAAAAATTCCTTTAGTTTTCCAGGTCTAAGCTAAAGTGGAAATGTCTTACAAAAAAGATAATAAAGGAAGAAAAGTATGATGTGTGTCCCCCATGCTACCCAAATTATTTCCATAGACTATTTGATTTACAACCCATAACTGCTCAGCCAAGTGGCTAGTATTATTCCTATTTTATAAAAAAGAGCACAGCCCCTGAGAAATCAAATTGCTTGAGCTGGCTAGTACAGTCAAAGAACTTAAAAATACTGATTCATTATCTTAGGCTCTGAAGCTAAGGCAAGGACCTATGTCCAGGACAACAGACAGCATATATTGGCTGCTCAAGTATTGTTACTTCAACCTAAATATCTTTTATTAAAATGATAGGAATTCATTGTGTGGTTATTAATGGGCACCTTTAGGGCCTTTGGAGTTATCTATATGGAACTTTGTGACCAATAGTGTCAACATTTTTTTCTATAGAAAAAGAATACCTGAAAATCTTCAGTAGTACTCTAATTTTTATAAAGTCATTCAGTGATTTCATGAGTGATAAGCTTAGATAATAATACGTCATAATTTTTACTTTATAAGAACTGAGGAATAACAAAAAGTTTGAGCAAATGGATAGGTGCTTAGAAATGTTATCAATATCAGCCAGAAATCTGGTGTTAGAAAAGGCAAATTGGCTTTTGACCTGTCATATTGTCAAGTTTTAATTGGGAAGATAAAATTAGATAACTGCTACTCTAATTTGCAACAGGAAGGAAAAACTGAATCATAAAATTGAAGCAAGGAGCAAAACTATGCCTCCTTAGAGCTCCCTACAGATAAGGAGACGACTTCTGGAAAGACTAATATATCCTTCATGTAAGGAATGCAGGTTTCAGATAGTTGAGAGAAATATGCCCAGATTTTACATGGGAAACCTGTAGGAGAGAAGCAGAACCAGGTCCTGGGTGCAGACCCATAACGTGAGCCTTTTGGGAGACTGAAGCAGAAGGATCTCAAGTCTGAGCCCAGCCTGGGCAACTGAGAAACTTTGCAATATCCTGTCTCAAAATCAAAAGTGAAAAACAGGCTGGAGATATAGTTCATTGTGAAGACCCTGGTTCAATTCCCTGCACCACATGCACACAAAAAAAGGAAAGCAGAACTTGAAAAATCAATATAAATCGTTGCTGGTTATTATTTAGTATTGCATGCTACTCCACTGAATTTTAAAAATGGTCCTATAATTATTCTGCTGATATCACAGTTTAAAAATGAGTAAACTAAGCCTAGCAAGGTTAAATACTCATCAAAAGCCTTGCATCCAGTAGTTGGACGAAGGATAGGGAGAATTAAGAGCCCTTGAAATTTGGCTTTGGAGGCCACACTCTGAGCCAGTTGCTTGGTCTATATCAGACACGATGGACCCAGTAGTCAGAAAACATTTTGTCAAACAGTAAATATTTAGGCTTTTGGGGACATCCAGTCTCAACTATTCAACTCTACCAGTTATAGGGTAAAAACAGGCAGAAATAGCGACTAAGTAAGGAATGTGGCTGTGATCTATTAAAATTTTATGGACACTGGATATGAATTTAATAGATATTTTGATAAATTTTCTTCTATTTTATTTTATTTTATTTTGAGAGTCTAACCCTGTAGCTCAGGCTGATCCTGAACTCATTTTGCAGCCCAGGCTAGCCTTGGACTCACAGCAATTCTGCCTCAGCTTCCCAAGTGCTGGGATTACAGGCATGAACTCTAACTGCTGTGCTATTATTCCTCCAGCCCCAGTAGGATTTATGTTCATAAAAGTTTTAGGCTCACAACACGGTTGAGCAGAAGATAACAAAGTCTTCCCAAATACACCATCCCCTAAGAAGCCCCTTCCACTATCAGTCCGAATCAGAGTGGTGGGTTTTACAACAGATACACATAATTCAGTTCTGATGAATTTCATATAATGTTTCATGTCACAAGTTATGATTTGTATTTTGTTTTTTTCAAACATTTAAAAATGTAAGAACCATTATTAGCTCTTTGGGCTGGAAAAAAAACAGCAGTTAGCTGAATTTAGACTGATGGTCTTAATTTGGCCAATTTTGGTCTGTACCATAATTACTAAATTAGCAATAGCCAAAGTAAAATTCCATTTGTAAATGAAAAGTTTCTTCTATGCCAGGATAGCATGTATTTCCAAGCTTTTTTCCCCTCATTCTTTTGTTTTAAAGGAAACCAAGCTGGGCCTGGTGGTACAGGGTTGTAATCCCAGCACTTGGAAGGATGAAGTAGGAGGATTGCAAGTTTGAGCTCAGTTTAGCAACTTAGCAAAACCTTGTCTCAAAATGAAAACAAAAAGTAAGCTGGGTATATAGCTTGGTGTGAAAAAATAAAAGGGAGTAAATCTTAGAATTGGAAAATGTTGCTTATTAAAAGTATACTTGTGTGTGACAGGTCAGGTTCTACAATGCAAGTCTACTTGACACGTTTAGGGGAGAAAAGATGAAGATATGGAAACGGTTCTTCTTATGACAGGATGCAATACAGTGTCAGGGTTCTCCAGTCAGCCTCTGGAGCCAGATGGGCACTCAGGCAAGCTATTCAACCTCTGACTTTATCTTTCTCACCTGTGAGAACACTAACACCTACATGGTGGCCTTCTGGAGAGCATGGAGTGAAATCAGGCAGGTGTCATTAGTATAGGAAAATCTCAGTGTACCTTAAAATTAATAAAAAACACTAGACACTAAGGGTGGATTTTTAAAAGCATATCATTTGTTTTGTTTAAAGATGAAATGCACTGCAATTTAGCTTTGCCATGCACCTTAAAATAAAAATTCAACTCAATACTTATTTCACCAGTTATCAGTTTAAGGCCAATTGAATAAACTGAATGCTGCAGGCTACATTTCAGCAATGTGTTTTTCAGTCGTGTCCCCAAACACTATACTTTCCCTAGAAAATTTTTAAGCATGACATTTAAGCTAATCCCTACTTCCTTTGTAAGATCCAATGGTTAATGCTAAAATCCTCTTTGCAAATGTTCCTTCTGAGTTGCTATATCACATCTACACCTCTATTCTGCTGACTCATTCAAGTATAAACAAATTGTAATAAGGTCATGTTAAATCTACACCTAATTAGTTTCCAGGCACCTGAAATATAATTTGATCTGTTTTTTAAAATGTTAGGATATTAGGTCATGCATGATTAGTGACTTAAAAACTTTAGAAAGAAAAATATTGTAACCATAGCAGTAATTTCTCTACTCTGCTTATAGGAGTTTAAGAAAAGGAAATACCATCCTGCGCTACAGAATAAGACCCTGTCTCAAAAAAGTAAAAATAAATAAATAAAATAAATTGGGAATTTTTCACTCAGCATAAAAAAGAAAAGGAAATAGTGCTTGCAATATAGAATGTTTCAAAAAATTTTTTTCATTCCAGTATCTGACAGTGGCAGAAACTAGAGAACATTCCTCTTAATAATTCAGAAGTCCACTTTCCATGAAATACTATTTTACTAGATGTTCCATTATTGTTCATTAACTTCAAAGAGAGAAAGATAAACAAGTGTAAAAGCCTTATTCTCAAATGTGCCTATATTCACAATTTTTTTCAGGGAGTAAGGATCACAGGGAATTATGTGTTCTAATGAAGATGTTTTGCAGACATATTAAGTAAAATTATTAAAATCACCAGAACTTCATTTTCCTATTAGGGAAAGAAGAATCAAAGAAGACTTTCTTTTTAACTATTTCTGTTTTCTTATCCCTACTTCTCTTCACAACTTGAGGAACCAAATAAAAATATTTCACACATTTTCATGTTATAATAGATAAGCAAAGACAAAATTTCAAGATTCCATGGGGTTGGAGGAACAGCTCAGCCGTAAAACACTTGCTCGGCAAGCGTTAAGTCAAGTGGTAAGTACCCAGTTCGATTCCCCAGCACCACATAAGCTGGGCGTGGTGGCACACGCTTGTAATCCCAGCGATCAACTCAGGAGTCTGAGGCAGGAGGATTGTCTTGAGTCCAAGGCCAGCCTGGGCTCCATAGTGAGTTCAGGACCAGCCTGGACTACAGAGCGAGACCCTGTCTCACAAAACAAAACAAAAATTTCAAGATTCCAATACCAGGGACTTGGGACATAGCTCAGTACTTAGCTCACCTAGCTAACATGCACAGGATCCTGTGTTCAAAAAAAAAAAAAAAAGAAAAAGAAAAAGAAAAAAAAACAGGTGAGGTGGTAAAAATAAACCAGGAGTGATGGTACATGCCTGTAATCCCAGTACTCAAGAGGATGAAGCAGGAGGATTGCTATGAGTTCCAGGTCAGCCTGTGCTACACAGTGAGTACAGGACCAGCTAGGACTGCAGAGCAAGATCCTATACCACCCCCCCCCCCGCCCCAAAAGAAAGAAATAAGGAAAAAAGAAGAAAACTTTTCCCAATACCGGCAAGTCAAATATTTGTAAAACCAAATAAAACACTCTGAGTGTGAAAAAAGAACATCAAAACTGTTAAATTCCCATTAACAATCACGTGACTCCCTTCAAGTCAAATCCATGTATGTTCAAAACACTAATATAAGCAATGTAGTATCTTCATAAAATCTAGTACATTCTTTCACAGACTTTCAACAACCTCTTCATTACTTATAATGCCTAAAACAAGTAAAACATTAAAAACTATATTGCTTAGAGAACTGTCAAGGAAAAATGTCTATACATGTTGACTATAAAAGCAATTTTTATCAACTATTTTAACCTGAGCTGAGATTGATTGAACCTGTTTATGTGAGACCCATCAGAAAAGAGGGATAGCTGCACTACTCATTCCTCGTTCAACCTCTAAATGCTAAGAGTAAAAGGCATTTAGGGCAGAAACACATAAACTCTTACCTCAAAAATATTTTACTAGCTATAAGAATTCAAGCTAGATATGGATCCTCTTTGGTATTTACTAGCTGGAGATCTTGGCCATACTACAAACATTTTCTATGCCTTGGTGTTCTAATCATGAAGTTTGCAGGCCCTACATCACAGCAAGGCAAGGCCTATTTACAATGCAGACTTTGCTGCCCATTCAGAACCTACTAACATAGGAAAGGCAGCGCAATGGCTATATACTCTTTAAAAACTAATTATTCATTAGTATGGGCAAGCCTAAGGACAAGTACAGGAAGCCACAGGTTGGGGGATGTTGGCAGGTTTGATTCAGACACAAGATGAGGAGCATTTAATACTTAATCGTGTGTCTGTTTTCCAATAAGTATCCAACACCCATTATTATTATTTGAACGCAACACAAAGACACTATTATAGTGTTCAAAAAGCCAGGACATTCACGGAAAACAAATTCCTCTGCTTGCTAGTGCCCTCTGAATTTGATGCATATAAACCAGTCAAGCCTCACTGAAGCGCTGAGAAATGATGATCAGGTGCTCTCTTCACCTGTCTCCAGCCAAGACAGAAAAAGAACAACTTAAGTTTTAAAGTACTTGACTTAACGAGCTGTTCTTTACTCTTAAGCCAAAGGCTTTGTGTTTTTTAAGTTAAATTATTTGATGAAATACTGACAAAACTGAAAAAGGACTTTCTTTTAAAGTTCTAAGTTGCAAAATTAAAAGTCGGCCATCCTATTCTGGGATTCAAAACTCGTAAAGCCCCAGTGTTCAGAATGGACCTCAAACCTTGCCTCCTTTCGAATACAGCGCAGTCCAGGCCGACCCACTCAGTACAGACATCAAGCGAGACGACCCTAGGAACGTTTGGGCAAGAGATCACGGAAACCGGATACTAAGCGGCAGTAGCAGCTGACGAAGGCGGGGCCTAGGCAGGACCCGCCCCTTCTCACAGTACCCTACTAAAACCCCAAAGCTTATGGAAGTGCCTGCCCAGAATGCAGAGCGCAGCCAATCACAGGCGGCGTTACAGCTCGAGATACCGAAGTTGAGGGTCCATGAGGAAGTCTATGGCTGGCCAAAGCGGGAGGCCGGTTCAGTAGGCCGTAATTCCTCAACCCTCCGCTTCACAGCTGAGTGGAAATCCGCCGCGAGCTGCGTGGACCTGCAGGGTCGGCAGGCCGACGAAAGAGATGAGTCCTTTCGAACCCGAGTGGCCCCATGCGGCCGTCGGGAGGCCTTTTGTGAAGTCAGCCAGCTCTGGGCCGCCTCTCGGGTGCGGCCCTGCATCACCGTGGGCCGGGCCTACTTACGACGCAGCCTTCGCCGCCCACGCAGGACCTACTTAGTGGAAAGGCAGCGCTGAGCCACAGACGATTATTGTCTACTCTTTTCGAACTAATCATTCAAAGATTTTCCTCATGGGCAAACCTAAAAACAAGTACTAGACACCACACGCGGGGAATGTTGGCCGTCCCTACTCTGGTGGTGAAAACAATGTCCTGGACGTGCTCTCCAGATCTGTCAGTGTCTCACAGCCTCAGCCTCAGGACCAGTTCGTAATTCGCGGGATGCAGTAAGGCTTTCTGACCTCCCTTCTTTTAATGGAGGCAATGCGAAGTTAACAACAAACCTATAGCAAGGTAGGGAAGATGTCATTCGTGTTTGTCAATAAGAAGTATTAACTCTTACTTATTTAGCCTTGTATACGTGCTAGACTGATGTCTTCGGTGTTTTATTGTCACGAGACATTTACTGTGTGCCAACATGGCATTTGTGAGGGAGGGTTTGAGGGTGTTAAAGAATGGAGACTGAGAGACCAAGTAGGCAATCCAGTTGCCTAGCTTTGAGGTCTTCTGGAACTGGTCTTTAATTGTAATAACTTTATAGCCCATTGGTGATGGAAAGAAAGAGGAATGGAAAATTCCTCAACTCAAACCAAAGAACAACAGTTTTGAGAAGGCATTTCTTGAAATGACAGTAGGGTATCCCAGTGGAAATTTCCTGGGAAGAGTTAGAAGTCTAGAATAAAGTTTCTGTCTCACTAAGGACTTTAAGAACAGAGTAGAATGGAACGTACAGAGTTGTTACAGCATCTTGAGACCAAAAAAAGGTATTCGCATTTCTGAAGAAGGGGCTGAAGACCCTATAGTTAGGCCAGCATGTCAAGTCAGAGAGGAGGCAATGAGATGTGAGAGCAGTTGGCAAATTGAAACCATGTTTATTATTTTGTATCAGTGAAGGAAAATATTGGAATAGCTTCACTACTGACTCTTATCCCCTTCAGAGCCCATAGTCACAGGCCTCAGGGCTGCTGTTCTGGAAATAGAGAGTATAAAAATGTTGCTGAGACTTTGCATCAGTGTAAAGGGCTTCTACAGCAGGATCTTTCCTCATGGCTGCCACCCAGAGCTTAAGTTTTGGAGTTTGGGTCACGCAGCTGTAAAAGAAAGAAAGAGAGGCGTAAGTTAGGTTAACTAGACAGTGCTATGGTTTGGATCTTGAGTGTGCCCCATAAGTCTCATGTATTTGGAACTGTGTTACTGGGTGGCAGGGCTTGGCTGGAAGGTGCAGGTGGTTGAGGTTTGACCTGGAAAGATTGTGTCAACTTTTTGCCATTGGGGGCACCCAACATGAGTTGTCAGGTATGGGTTGTTGACTTGTGGGCCGGGAAGTGAAGGGAGGGGCACCCACCCTAAGAGGTTTAAGTAACTTAAAAAAAGAAGGAAAAAACGTTGTTACAGCCTCCCCAGTCTCTAGAAAAGGCTTGGCTCTTGCTTCACCTAGCTCCCTTGGCTTCTGTCTGCAGTGGGATGAGTAGAACGATAGCCCCTGAAATATGCCTTTACCATTGCCACCTGCCCCATGAACAGTCTGTGTGAGGCCTTCTGAAACTAAGCTAAATACATCTTTCCTCCCTTAAATTGTGGAAGTATGGTATTTTGCCACAACAATGAGAAAGTAGCTAAAACAGACAGTATCTTAAAAATCTCCCTTATATCAATATCACTCTACTGTTTCAATTTGTTTTCCCCTAAACTTTAAAAGTGTTATATGGGGGTTGGAGGAATGGCTCAGCACTTAAAAGTACTTGCATAGCAAGCACTATGGCAAGTGCTAAGTACTCAAGTTCAATTCCTCAGCACCACATAAGCCAAGCATGGTAGCCCACGCCTGTACTCCCAGCACTCAGTAGGCTGAGGCAGGAGCATTGCCATGAGTTCAAGGCCAGCCTGGGCTCCATAGCAAGTTCAGGACTAGCCTGGGCTACTGAGCAAGACCCTGTCTCAAATAAAATTAAATAAAAGTGATATATGCATACAATACTAGATTTGTGAAGTATTATAAAGGTCTTAGATATACAAAAGATGAATCTGAGAGAGTGAGGTGGTTTGCTCTCTTTGTATGAGAATGTTTGCAAATTGGTAGACATTAAAAGAGAACCAAGAATGTTAAACATCACTTTATTACCATATCATGACTAAAAGTAACTCTGAGTAGTTCTGATCTCAGAGTAAGCCAAGGTGACTGGCTGAAAAACTCAAAATAGCTTGGCAAATAGTGTGGAAATCTCATTGATAAATGAAAGGTAACCCTGGTTATGGAATCCTGCAACAATATCCTTATAAATATGTACATCTGTATGGATTTGTGACCAGAAGGGAAGAACATTAAAGATATTTTATTTACTTCATGTCATAGAAATCTGTTCCCAAGGATTGGGAGGAGTGAATGTATATGACAAAACTTATATAGGCCAGGGCATTCCTGTCTGCCTGTTCTCGTTCAGTTATATTAGATATTTTTACCAGTTGTATTAGATATATTAACTTTTGTTCAGAAAAAATTCAGTATCTACTATTGCAACTTCCATCCTAAATTAAGCACAAAATATTCAAATGTCTTACTCGTTTAGTTCCAGTGATTCCAACCGTTCAAACCAGGGCCAGATGAAGTAATCGATCATAGAGACAGAATTGCCACCAAAGAAGGTTGTCTTCTTGTTAGTCAGTACCTAAACATTAAACAACATAATAGTACTTATATAGGTGTCTAGTTAAGAATTGTCATAGAGTGAAGGTAAATAGAAAAGAGCAGGTATATAACAGCTTATACCCTGACATATTTAGGGCCCACATATGTATGAATTGTAGAATGATAGCTTTTATCTGCTTATTTCCTTTTTGTCTGCTATAAGATTGTCATCATATGAAGAATATGGACTGTGTCTTTTGAGTTTTTATGCAGTTCAGCATAAAAATATAAATTGCTAAAATTGAGTAAAAAAGAAATACGAAAACCCCCCAAATCAATTACCATTAAAGAAGTCAAATAGGTAATAAAAAATTTACTCCTTCAAAAGATACCAGGCTCTAATGTCTCATCAAAACAGATATTCTCTGTCAAATGAAAAATAACCAGTTACCTAATCTACTTTAAGAAGTTAGAATATCCTTGATACCAAAACAAACATACCACCAGAACAATTATGGGACTATTTCTTTTTAAAATACATATACAATACTTATTTATTAACTAAAGCTACTCTATATACAAAAGTATATTGAGAACACATAAGTCTTGTCCAATTAATGCTAAGATTGTTCACCACCAGAAAAATCTGTTAGTGACACTGTACTGACCAGATTAAAGGGGGGGGAAATCTGTGACCATTACAGTGTATGTAATAGAGAATTTTTTAAAAAGAACATTCATTCATGATTTTTTAAAATTATCAAAGAAGTAACACGAATTTAGTGGAGGAAAAAGGGTTCCAGAAGAACCCCTATAATCCTGATACTTATAAAACATTAGGATTTATTCCCATAAAAAATAGAAACTGTGTCTTCCCTTAGTAAAACTTCAGGCTGAGTATGAATATAATGTCTCAAAGCCCCCAAAAGAAGGCTGTACCTCAAGTCCCAAATGACAGCTGTCCCAAGAAGGACATAAAATACATCGGGGCCTCCTTAAGAATCTGTATGATTCATGGCAAACTTTTTGCAGTGGGAAATGTTCATTGGGTAATATTAAGTAGGAAAAACCAGAATGACCCCTGAGCTCTGATAAGAGACTTTTTCTTTTAAAATAATGGTTAAAGATTGGAAACAAAATTGGAAAAATGAAAACAGCTAACACATTATGGAAATATGGGTACTATTTTCTTTTTATCTTGTTATTTTCATGTGTATACAACAAAATATTTTAAAAACCAGACAATAACACAGTTATAGTACCAAGTACCTATATCAATCTGGTAGTAATTTTTAGGTGTTTTAGCTTATAAGCAGAATGGCTCCCAGTAGTTAAACTCTCTCTCTCTCTCTCTCTCTCTCTCTCTCTCTCTCTCTCTCTCAATTGAAACTAGGGCCTTCTTTCTGATCTATATCCCCAGTTTGTTTGTTTTTTTTTTTTGTTGTTGTGTGTTTTTTTTTTTTTTTTTTGAGACTGTGTCTGAAAGTCACTAAATTGCCCAGACTGGGCTCAAACTTGAGATTCTCCATCCTCAACCTCCCACAGTGTTGAAATTACAGGCACATGCTACTGAGATTCTTTTACTTGGCATTATTTCTAGTTACTATAAAAGTAAATTGGGAAAGGGGAGCATGGAAAAAAGGAATAAAAGGTTGATATAGGTTATCATCTACTATGATAAAAGCTGAGAGAAATGATTACCTCTTCTAGCTTGCTGAATTCTTTTTTCACTTCTTCTTTAAAGCCAGGGAAGTCTTCCTTATTTTGCCCTTTCATGAAGTTTAATAATAAAGATGGTACCTAGACAAAGAACAATTTTTAAGTTCATCAGTTTGAGGCTAACTGCACTAGCATTCTTACATAAAGACATAATAGAACCTTCATAGCTCTGGCATCAGTATATTCTAGAAATATCTAGGGTACACCAAATCCCTGTGTTCATAGAGGCTGATTTTAGTTTAATAACTGAAGATGTGTAGGTTAGGATTTTTAAGTTACAAACAGTAGAACGCACAGTGGGGAATGTAAGCCCTACTTTCCTTTACAAGGCATGAGTGGCTCATAGAATTGTTGGAAGACTAAATAAGTAGGCTTGAAACTAAGAACATTCCAACATCATAACAAGAACTGGCTTAATAGAACATGACTCTGCCACCAGTACCAGCTGAATACCACGGTTGTACTACTGCAAGAAGTGGACACTGAAATAATTCCCACTGCCGCTAGCCCCAGTGCTGTTGCTATGGTTGAATTTCATTTTGTTCCTGAGACCCAGAAGCTCTGCCACCATTCCCCTCAGCAGAATCAGTGGCCACACCAAGCCTGTTTCCTCGCACTGTTGATATCTCAGATGAATGCTGCCTTGTGTATGTCTGACAATTGCCTACATGACAGGCATTGGCCCCAGCTGGAAAAGGAGTAGGGTGAGAACATTTTTATGAATTCTTGTGAAATCCCATCGATGCCCTCATTGGAATGAAAGGTTTGTCCACATTTCCATTATGCCTTTCTAGTCATCTCTGCTTTTCCTTAAATAATCTCTATATTATTTTCCACTTATCACATCCATTTCTAACACTTTTAGTCCCCACACCCTAAATTGGTAGTACTGGGAATTAAAACCAAGACGTTCATACTGAGCTACAGCCCCAGCTTTCTTCTTCTTCTTCTTCTTCTTCTTCTTCTTCTTCTTCTTCTTCTTCTTCTTCTTCTTTTCTTCCTCTTCCTCTTCTTTTTGTGACAAGGTCTTGTTAAGTTGCTAATTGCTAGACTGGGCTTGATCTTGTGACCCTCCTGCCTATCAGAGATTACAGATGTATACGACCATGTCCAGTTCTAAAATGTATTTTTTATGTGACCTGGATGATTAAATTTTCTAATATATACATAGCTCCAAAGCTTTATACTCTTTTAATCTCTGTTTCATTTTCAAATTCCCAGGAGAAGATAATTTGCCAAGTGTGACAGGGAAGTGGTGGGGTATATTTCTGATCTAATGAGCCGTACCCAGGAGGACAAAATTTTTCCTGGTAGTGAGTAGGGAAATAATGATGAGCATCTCCAGCATTACTTTCATGTTCATTTTCTTTCTAGACAGTATAATAAATCAC
Source organism: Ctenodactylus gundi (assembly GCA_004027205.1). Lineage (NCBI taxonomy): Eukaryota > Metazoa > Chordata > Mammalia > Rodentia > Ctenodactylidae > Ctenodactylus > Ctenodactylus gundi. Next base: position 283,466 of record PVKB01002322.1, read on the forward strand.
TTGGCATTAATTTTTAAACCCACCAACATTTCTTGTAAATGTTACATTCCTTTTTCATCAACTTTGATAGTAACCACTTTCACTGCTCTTTCACCTTCATCCTGCTAAACCAGATGATGACTCCCTGAGCCATCCTGATCCCCTTGCAGTATCTCTTAAAACTATGTATTCTTTCTATAAGTCTCCCATCTTCTAGGTATTTTTATACCTGTTTTATTCCTCTAGACACAAAATATTCCTTTATATATTGACCATACTAAGGTAATATGTTTATAGAGATATAATAGGTCATTGCTGTCCTTGGCACCTAAGTGTGTGTGGTGTGTGTGTGTGTGTGTGTGTGTGTGTGTGTGTGTGTGTATCTTTTGATCATTTCTTTACTAATTGAATTAACTCACATTGATGTTAAAAAGATGCTAACACTTTTCCAGCAGTGCCTTTTAATTCAGTCAGATGAGCATAATGGTCAGTATGCTAATAATGCTCACTTCAACCATAGTGTTGTGGCTGTGACAACAGGCACAAACACTGAGAAAATATGTGTTCTGGGTTTCTCATATTGAATTTTACCTTATACAGTGGGAAAAATTGTTATACCATAAATGATGAATGAGGCACAGAGAGGTAATTAGTAACTTGTTCAGAGTCACAATGGTAAGGGACTGAAACAGCTACAATGTAGACAGTGAGGCAGCAGTGAACAAAACATGGCCTTTATGCTCATGAACCTTACATTTCCAGTGCAGTAGAAGAGTAAGACAGCATGCAGTTAGAAGGGCTGAGGGCCCCAACAAGAAAAGATGGCATATTTGGGAACTTAGAGCTATGGACCTGACAAACCCAAGCAGGCTGTGGAAGGCAGCATTGTCCAAGCAGACACACGAAAGTAACCAGGCCAAGTGAGAAGAGAGAAGGCTTCAGCAGCGGCTGAGAAAATGGTGAGTGTGGGAAACATGAAACACCTCAGCATAGCTGCTGTATAAAGGGCCTGGAGAACAGTAAACAGGGCTAACTCTGGACAGTACATAGAACACTTCCAGGGCGTGTGAAGCTGACAAAAGTGTATTTCTCATTTGTTTTCTTCCTCTGTAAGTGATAGAACTGATTTAGCTAAAAACAAAACCTTTGAATAGAAGCTGAAATCTCTCAGACACACACCTTAGAAAATGACTCAAGGATCATCTTCTGGCAAGCTCTCTCATAAGGGTCATTTGGCAACAGCTTCTTCCCAGGGTAAGCCTCATCCAGGTACTCACAAATGATGACAGATTCGCAGATCAGCTGACCCTGACTGTTTTCTATCAGTGGCACCTTCCCAATGGGATTCTTCTTAAAGAACCACTCAGGCTTATTTTTCAGGTTGATATTGACTTCTTCATGCCTGAAACACATACAAGACTATGCACAGTGAAACACATTTTTTGAATGACTTTTCTTATCATTCACTTAGTTAATCAGACTACAATATGAAATGTTTACCCATTTAGAGTTTAGGATAATTGTTACTTTGTCTGGGGCTATACCTATAAACAGACATGTGTACACATGTCCTTCTGGGGAGAAGTGAAAAAATATCTGTTCACAACTAATGACACAGCCCACAGATCAAAGTAACAGTTGTTCTAAAGTCCGAGTTGGTGAACCAAGGAGTTTGTTGGGGTTACCGACAGGGACGTGGATGACTCAAGGCAGTCACTTCACTGAAAAGCCCATCTCAGCATAGTGGCTGTTTCACAGAAACTGCACACAACTTCAGGCACCCACCTGCTCTTTTCTCGGGCTCTTCATTTCTTAGGTTCCCAATTCTGCCCTGATTACCCTCAGACTATTTTGTTTCTGTTTGTTTCTAAGAATTTGACTACTTTGATACCTCCCACAGATGGGATCATAAAATGTTTTTGACTTTCTGCATCTGATTTCTTTTTGGCATAAGACCATCCATGTTGTCAGATATTGCAGAATTTCCCTTTTTAAGGTGGAACAGTATGTACAGGTATACTTTATCTATTGATGGACACTGGCATTATACCCTTGTGAATAGTGCTGCAGCGAACATGGCAATACTAATATCGTTTTGAGATCCTAATACAATGCAACCAATTGAGTTGTATCCACTACTAGATAAAATTCATCTCATTTTGATTCCATTCAAAATAAACTGAATTGATTCAGTTGAACTCATTTTGCTAATATAAATTCATTGCTTTTTACAAAGCTATTGAGAAATCCTAAAAGTCTAGTTACAAAAGAAACTATCAAATTAAACCCTCACATTTTGATTTTTAAATTATTATTTTTTTTTAAATCACTGGCCAGGTCTTTGTAATTGTCAAACCTGGATCTGTGTCCCAGAGATCAGGCTACTCAAGAGAAATACACACCAACACTCTTTGTTTCCTATTTTCCAGTGGACAGCTGTAGCTACAACATATTGTTTGAGGACTTAAATATGTAGCCCACTGTGGAAACAAATGAATAGCCAGTTTGAACACTGGCATATGTATGTGTGTACATTAAAGGATACATGTGCTGATAGAATACTGGACCTAAATTCCAGGCACTAAAAAAAAAAAAAAAGTACTCCCTACTAAAGAATAATTAACATTTCTGGTATTTTGAGACAACAGTCAACACACCAGCGCCAAGAAGTTGGAAGATGCACCTTATAGAGAAAACCAGGTTTGGGTGGGTTCCATCATGTGGTAACAATCAAGTACTTTACCAACAAGCCTCCTAGAATTCAAAGTTAAAATTGACCCATGAACATAGCAGGCCTGTGTTGAATGCCCTACCAGACAGTATTAACTATCCCTCTAGGACCCCTTCCCTAATAGTACGGTAAAAGAGTTCCAATTTCCTTTAGAAAACTGTCTCTGTAAGACAGGCAACTTTCTCATTTCCAGAGGAAAGCACGTAACCTAAGACTTTGTGTCACTATATCCAACCGTGTCTCACTCCTAGACTTTTTCATTATATGAGTACAAGAAACTATTTTTTTCGATCTAGTTTGAATTTCTCTTTCTTTCAAGTAAAGCTCTGACTAGTGTAGCAAATACTAGTGTTGCACATAAACATTACTAAGTCATTTAGTGTTATGTTCAAAAATCCTAATTTTATTTAAATGAGGTGCAGATCTTAATTGATAGCTAACACAAAAATGTTTTTTCATTAGAATGCGTTTATTTCTTTCAGGGAAAATATTATTGCCTGTCTAACCAGTTCTCTTAAATACTTAAATTAGCTTACAAACTCAAAGTACCCAAGAAAATTTTCTTATAAAAGGTCTAGTTTTAAATTTCCACAGAGCCCTCTACACCACCACAAGTATCTAATAATGCCTGTCCCTGAATCACTGGAAGAGAAGTGGATCTATCAGAGAAAAGCCTAGTAACCTACCTGTTGTGGATACCCATTGGTTAATAACTGCTAGTTTCAATAATGAGACTTCCCAAAAAGCTGAGTCTTTAGGCAAGAAACAATGCAATCTAGGACAGGACAGGTAGTCAGCATTCGGCTAGGAAAGGCAGGGGCTGGACTCCGGATGGATTCCAGGGGATCCCACCAGGGGATAGACGCTGTGCTCAGAACAGCCAGAGAATGGAGCAGCCAGTAAGGCTAAAGGAAGAGTCCTGGACAGGGGACCCGGGACCTATCAGCGCTGAGACAGCTGCTGCTGCTCTCAGCATGAGCCTTGCCCGTCCGTCATCTTCCGCAAACTGCGAACTCTACTGCAGCCTGAGGTTGCTAATCCGTGACTACTGCAGTACGGGACTGTCCCCCGCCCGCCACCTTCCACCTTGGGGACTTCTGTAACTTGCTGTGTGCCTCACAAGAAGTTGGGACTATTTTGATGCTAAAACGTAAACGTCCAAGCGTCCTATCAGAAACTCCCAGCCCCGCCCTGCGCTGCAGGTAGTGACGGGCACCCCGGGCCTCACCGGATTCCCTTGGCCTGCAGAACCAGCCGCGTCCTCTGGGCGTACGGGCAGAACCTCATGCTGTAGACGCGGATGACGCCCGCTGGGACCGGTCCTGGGGGCGCGCTTCCTGCCAGGCAGAAGCCAAGAAGGTCATCGGCCGGGGAAAGGGGGGACCACCAACCGCCGCCGCTCCGCGGAGAGCCTGCGCCCCGCCGCCCGCGCCGCCCAGATCGTCCCTCCCTGAGCTGGCCATCCTCACCTTTGGCTAAGCTCTTGGTGGGCAACCCGCACATGGCTGCGCAGCGCAGATCGATCGAGGGACACCAGCCTGGGCTTGCAGGCGACTAGGAAGTAGGTGGCTGGCCCCACTCCCTTTTATCTGCCTTCGACCCAGAAGTGCCGCCCCGGGCTGGCGCCAGCTCCGCCCGGACTCTCTCCCCACCCATCGCGGCTTGAGCTCTTTAAGTGAACTCAGGAGCTCAGAGTGGCGGGTTGGGTGGCCTCAGCCAAAGCGCAAAGCCTGTTGGCCACCTTTAGAAGAAGGACCCCTGACGCTTCTTCGAACACCCAAAGGGGCGGTTTGGCCAAGGTGCCTACCGGGCACGCCCACGCCGGGCAGGCCCTCCTGGTTCCGTGAGATGTCTCTTACTGCAGTGGTTGTTCTGCCGGTGTCTTGTGCTGGACCAGAGATGCGGCCTCTGGGAGATGCATCCAGCACCTGGAATAGCCCAGAGCCGAGTAAGATAGAAGTAGTGACCAATGGAAAAGAAGAGTAGGAAAGTCGTAATTTAAACATTGTACTTCTAGTAAAAAACTAGCTTCCGGGCACGAACCCAGCAACATTTCCTCAAGTCCTTAAAGTGCAAGCCTAGGCCGTTCTTTTTAAACTGCAAATGACCCTTTGTCTGTCAATAAGACTCATACATTCCTCTTTAGGGCGTTCTGCTTGTGAGCCGACCATTCCCTTTTGCCTGTAAAACGGGTTCTAAGGAATAGGTTACCGCTTCTCACCTGAGATGCCTGTCTCTCTTCCCCTGTACACAGGGCCGACACCTTTCCCCTCTAAAACTGAATCTTACATTATGCCTTTTCCTGATTGATCTTGAAAGTTGGCTGTGGTGAAGTTAGTGAGACTGCAACCTGCCCTGTCGTTGGTGAGGTGTGCCAAACGTCCTCGTTTTCATTTTGGGGACTTTCTTGGGTCCAGTCCACTGACAGAGCCACCCACCCCTGCCCTGACCGACCATGGTCTCCAGACTGCCCTCCACTTATGACCTTGACCCTGCCCCTGCGCCCAGACCTCCCACACCACTCTTCTCCAGCCAAGGAAGCATGCCTGGGCTGCCCACTGGCCCTGACCTTGGCACAGGTGGCACATGCCAGCGCTGCTTGCCCTATCCTCATGGCACCCTCTGTTTGTCCCAAAGCTTCCCAGACTTCAGGGCCCGTGGCCAGGGCTCACACTACATTCCAGAAAATTCTGTTCCCCTGTTCTCTAGCTGACCCATGTTTTGATGGACGTTGTCTAGTCCCCTGAAGAGCCTTTCCTTTGTCCTGCCAGGACTAACTTAATGACCACTGTTCAGACCACTGCCCCTACTATTACCCATATGGCACATTTTAAGCCAGAAGAAAGAGTATAAATCAGCTATTATTCACTTCAGAAAGTATGGCTGCTCAAAGATGTTTAGCAAACGTTTGGGTGTGAATTCATAGTAAGGGCACAGGCTCAGATTTCAGCAGGTGGTTGAGTGAATTTAGCCTTGGGGGTCTATGAAAAAAAAAGGAATTGTGAGAACTGGGTGTGTTCATGTAGGCACCTTTCTTTAAGGTCAGCAAAGAGGGGCAGAGAGATACACAAAAGAAGAAAAACTATCAGTGATTTGCTTGTCTGCTAGATTTGAAACCTGACGACTCCCATGACATTTATTTATTTTATTTTATTTTATTTGAGGCAGGCTCTTGCTCTGTAGCCTAGGCTGGTCCTGAATTTACTATGGAGCTCAGGCTGGCTTTGGACTCACGGCAGTCCTCCTGCCTCAAGCCTCCCAAGTGCAGGGATTACAGGCGTGTGCCACACTGCCCAGTTTATGTGGTACTGGGGTATTGAACTAAGTAGTGCTTGCTTAATACTTGCTAGGCAAGTGCTTAAGTGCTTTAACCACTGAGCCATTCCTCCAGCTCCCTATGCCATTTATAATGGCGGATGGACAGAAGATGGAACAATAAATTCTCAGTCTTGGGACTCTTCCCCTTTTTGATTCTGTTTCCATCCTGTGTTAGTTTGCTAGTGTTACCAGTTGCTTAGGACCATATTCTTAGGCTTATTTTCTGGGTTCTGACCAAATCAAAGGATTTATTCAAAGTGAGTTCTAAGGAGATGGAGGGGCCCATATGCCTCAAATCACCAAATCCCCTTGTATTGTCTTTTATGGCAAGGTACAAAAGGAAGGGGGAAACAGAATACAATCTCCAAGCTTGTTTTATCACTGTTAGCCATATTCAGCTTTATCTCTCCTTTTCTTGTGGAAAAGAAACTACACTCTGATCTCCTGGAGCTAGTATAGGCACAGTCTACTGATATTGGATTGAAGAAAGGGGGCAGTGTTGGTTATGTACTCAGTGGGAGGAATTCTGGAGAAAACACTAATGTCTAAATGAAAAAAAAAATAATTTTTCAAGTTCAACTTGCCTTGCCAGTTAGGACAGGGATAACAAAGAACCACTTAACCTGCAGAAGCTTGTCTCCTAGTTCTGGAGGCTAAGAGGTCAGGGTGTAGATGTCAGTGGGGGCTTCCTTTTCAAAACCGAAGAGGAGAATTTGCTGTATGCCTCCTTACTAACATCTGGTGCTGTGAGGCAATCTCTGCTGTCCACTGAGTAGACAGGTATCACCTGGTTTCATCTTCTCATGACGTTTTCTCCCTGTGCTTATACCATCTGAATCTCTCTTATCAGGACATCCACAGGCTGAAAAAGGCCCAGATGAAAAAAGTTACACTCCAGTATGATCTCATCTTAATTTAACTAATTATATTTGCAACAACATTATTTTCAAATGAGATTACAACTTGAGGAATTGAGTATTACAGCATCATATCTGAAATTTGGGGAAATTGAGCTCAACCACTAGCAACCCCTTATTAGCAATGAAAATGGGCAAGTCACTGACCTATGTGTTTTGGTTCCCTCCTCTTTAAAATAGGATGATGAATGTTTAATGATTTTCTGTTAGAATTTGAGTAAAGATTAAATTAATATATGGGAAATCCTTAGAACATTACTTAGTATCGAATGTATTAAATAAATAATAATTGCTACATAGTCCCATTTAATTTAGTAACCAGGCAAGAAATGGATACTAGATGAAAGAAATTGATCACTTTCTTGCAAAAATATGCACCTCAGTTAACTTTTTTTAAAAAAAGAAGCTTTGCAGAAGAATTTTTAACACAAAAACGACTTTGCACAAGTAAACTTAAAGTTGGCCAGCAAATCTCTAATTGACCAAACTAAACATTTCATGTCAAAGTGTTATTTTAGAACTTTTATTTGGAATGGATTATCCTTTATTTAGTATGAGTAGTACAATATTTTTATATAATTTTGAAAGCTCCAGTTTACCAAGTAAAACTTAATTCTTCAAAGAGATAAGTTAAAATGAAAGTGTACTCTTTCTCTAAGCTATTGTACTGGGTTATTGGTGTGTACTACCATAGATCATCTCCAAGTCCCGTGTGGCTTCATCAAAGAGATCCCATGGAAAGATTCTGGCTGATTGAGTGAAAGAATTACTAAATGAATCAAGTAAATGGAAAAATTGAGTGAAAGAATTACTAATTCAAGAACCAGGTAAGTGGAAGAGTGCATATATAGTCTTGAGCCAGGAGTGATAGATCACACCTGTAATCCCAGTACTTGAGAGGCTGAGGCAGAATGATTACCATGAATTCAAGGCCAGTGTGAGCCACATAGTGAGTTCAGGGCCAGCCTGGACTGTAGAGCAAGACCCTGTCACAAAACAACACCCACATATATATGCATGTATATATTTCCAACAATAAAGAGCCATATGGGAACATATAGCTCATAAAGAAAAGAATTGGAAAAGAAAAAATTGAGTGTTGAGAGTATATTGAGAATAGAACTGATACATTGTGGTGTATTCATATAATGGACAATTATCCAGCAATGGAAACTAGTACACTGCAACTCTATCAAATACATCTCAAAGACCAAGATTGAACTATAAAAACATGTCATGGTAATATAAATGACTCTACATATATTAACTTTTAAAACATACAAAATGCAACAGCATATTGGTTATGACACACTCATATGTCATAGCATTGAAAAGCAAGAAACAATAACCACAGAATTCAGGGTAGTGGTTACCTATGGGAGGAAGGAAGGGAATGAAAAAGGGAGATTTTACCACTATTATTAATGGAGGGGAAGCTTCAAAGGCACCAGTTACCCTCTATTTCTTTAGCTGGAAGATGGGCTTGGGAAAATAGCATTGAGGAAGAAAGGATATGTGGAAGGACATAAAGTAGAGACTTGTCATTTGAAAACCTTTCTGTATAATTTTAACTATATGCTGTATTGGAAAGAATAAAAGTATAAGACATTTTAAGAAACAGATAAAAACCCTATTGTTGAAAGGTAACTATCTGATGGGATGACATAAATTTACAAATACTGGTACTGAACCATAGTCAAGATACATTGTTAAGCGAACATGTCATGTTGTAGGGGATAATCGCATCTACTGAATGCACCCTTGCTGCCAGGAGTCTACTGAATGTTCTACCTGAAGAATCCTTAATCCTCACATCAATCCCAGGAATTAAGTACTGTCAATATTATCATTTCATGGATAAGAAAATTAAGGGTTGGAGCCTGTCACTTTCTTGGTATCAACACACTTTTGAATGGTAGAACTAACTCTTCAATTCTAGTCTAATAGGAGAAACATTCCTTAACAGCTAGCATATCTCATCGTTCTAAGATGCACATTCCTTCACATTTTAGCACCTCTAAAACAGGGCTGTGTCTCACAACTGCTGTAGGCTGGGTGGCAGTCCTGACATAGATGTGATTTCTTGTGCTTGAATTTGCAGGACAAATTGCAATGGCTCAGAGGGAAATCTCAAAGATACAAAGAGAGAACTCTTGCAGCATAGCTAAATTCAACGTGGCAGAGGGTGATGTACGCAGGGAGAAGGCAAAATGAGTGCCCAGGACTCTCATATGGAAATTATTCAAAAGAGCTGGATTTTAAAAGTGAACAAGTTGGAGCAACTTTACATCACTTATACTTTCCTTTTTGTGCTTGTGTGAGAGTAAATTAGTAAAAAAAAAATTTTTTTTCTGGTACTGAGGTTTGAACCCAGAGCCTTTGCTCTGAGATACATCTTGAGCCCCTTTTTTATTGTTCATTTTAAACAGCTTTTCACTAATTTGCTAAGTTGCCCAGGCTAGACTCAAACTTTTGACTATTCTATCTCAGCCTCCCAAAGTGCTGGGATTAAAAGCCTATGTCACTGGGCCTGGTCCAAAACATCTATTTCTAAATAAGCTCAAGAGCTTAAATGAGCTCTTTGAATAAGTGTAAAGTAAAACTCTAGGATTCTGCTGTAATTGGTAAATTATTGCACTTTTATAAGTTCATGTTAGATTTGATGAAATAATGTCTCTCACGCTGTCCTCTTAAAGGACTTACTTGCTTCAAGAAAAAATTCATTTTATTTGTTGACCATGAGCAAAATTGAAATACAAATACATCCACCCTATAACAGTATTTACTCTTATCATGTGAGATGCATTGTGAAATTTCTGCTCCATGTATCTTTATTTTTTTAAAAAAACAGATCTTACCAATCAAAATATTTTTTAAAAATCACACCCCTAAAACAGTATTGGCTCTTATCATGAGGAATACATTGTGAAATTTCTGTTCTAAATTTGCTTACTAAAAAAAATTGTGGCACTGGCATGGTGGCTCATTCCTGTAATTTGGTGGCTGATACAAGAGAATTGCCAGTTCAGAGCCAGCCTGGGCTATGTGGTGAGATCAAGCAACAACTGCAAATAGAAAATACTTTCTAAAAAGTTGGTTACAACTTAACAAACAAGTTTACCAACCCTTATCAGCTCTAGAGCATATTCTTTGTTACTGATGCTAATAAAATACAATACCCTGTGAGGGAAGCCAGGGATATATTATCAGATTCACTTTACAGATGACAAGATTAAGGGACATTCCCAGTTATTATACAGCTAGTAAGAGTCAAAAATTGAATAAGAGCCATAAAATTTTAGGTTGAAGATTCTTTTCCCTAAACCACAGAACTTCTGAAAGAACAATCTTGTTATTTATGTATTCTTTTAGGCAGAGTCTACTCCTGTTGTTCAGGATGGTCCTAAACTCATTATGTCATCTTGGTTGGCCTTGAATTCATAGCAATCCTCCTACTTCAGCTTCCTAAATACTGGGATTAGAAGCATGCACCACCACACCCAGTTTATGTGGTGTTAAGGAATCAAATCCAGAGTTTTGCAAATGCTTTAACAACTGAGCTACACAGCCCCTGAGAGTAATCTAAATTCACATATGTGCACCACATAATCTACACTTTCTTATTGTTGACTCAGAGTATAAGACAACATCTGATTCTAAATTTACGCTACGTGTCTATTAGTGAAATGGTCACAGAGCATGTATTGTTTGTTTGGAAACTTCAGTTTTTTTGTCTTTGGTCTAGAACAACACAAGCAATGTGAAAGGCCCTAAAGGCCAAGGAAATTGATGGGAAGTCATATGAAAAGGTACAAGAGCCAATGTGTTTTATTGCTTTTAAGCTCTAACTTTCAGGAGAAGATAGACAAGACTTGATGCTTGGGAGGAGCGTGTTAAGTGATGAAATTCAGTGTGGAATATGGAATGGTGGTGAACCACGACCTTGAAATGCTTGGTACTTGATTTCTCTCAAAGTGGATTTTAAGTCCTATTTTCGCCACAGTGTAAAATACTTTATTTTTTGTCCATTAATGGTGTTGGATGAATTTAAAGGAAGTCCATGATAGAGTCAGAGACGTCAGTGTTCTACAAAACTTCCCTAAAACTAAGGCTCAAAGCCGTCTGAGAATGAGGGCCGGGGGTGCGCCTGAACTCAGCTTTTATCCACTACAAGATGGAGATGAGCTGTACTTGGATAGAGATGACGTGAGTGTGCGGTATGGAGTTACTGAATGAATAGGCACTGCCTGGAGAAAGGCAGAGGATTTGTTGGACCTGATCAGTGAGCACAGGACCAGAGGAAGTGCTGTGGGTATCGGCAGCATGTGAGAGTAGGCTCCCTGAGAAGGAGAGACAGAGGGACAGAGCTCTGGAGCCACAGAGTGCAGAAAAGTGGGGCCTGCCTGCAGACTGCGGGGGGCGGGGGGAGTGTCTGCGTGGATTCCGTCTTGGTCAGTGGCCTAAAGGGTCTAGTAAATTTGGGCATCTGTGTCCAAATAACGTCTGTTGGCTGTGCTATATGTGTGGTCATTGCAGTGCCTGATCAACTATTCCCATTTTCTTTGGAGAATTTACGTCTGGGTGTGGTTGTTTGTTTTTTTCTTTTCTTTTGGTGGATACTGGCAAGATGGGAAGGAGAGAGTAGAGGGAGAGGTAAAGAAGGGAAGAGGAGAGAGCTGGAGGTGAGAGGTAGAGAAAGAAAAAAAGAGATGACGACGAACTGCTGGCCATTCGATGCGGTTCTTCCTGAGGCTGGCTGCTTCCTTGCGGTAGCACAGGGCGCATCTCAGGAGTGCCCAGAGACTAAGGGTCGGAGCTCTGGACTTAACAGTAGACCCAAACTGAAATCCCACTCTTCTTGATAGCTGCAGGAAGTACTTCTTTCACTTTCCTTACTGATAAAAATGGAATGTGAGGACTAAATGAAATATTGCTCCGGTGACGCTTGGGACAGTATCGGGCACGATCCGCACTCACACCTAAGCGTTGTTTTGACGTTAACGCGGTAATTACTAGTCCTGGTTGGGACCGTCTGGGGAGGGCCCCGCCCCTCGCTTCGCTCGCAGCTCTCCCATTGGTGAGCTGCAAGAACACTCTGACAAATCGGTGTGGCCCTAGAGGGAGCGACTGAAGGGAAGAACCAATAGGCGAAGGGTTTACGGTCTCCGGGACACGCGTGTAAACACAGGAGGTTTGGCCAGCGAACGGTTAGCGCTGTAACGACCCGGACCGCGCCGGCTCCCGCGGGTGCTGCGCTCCACTCGCCCGGAGACGCTCGGGCCATGGCCCAAGGCCGCGAGCAGGAGATCTTCCCGCCCAGCCTCGCCGGCAACGCCGGCCTGTCCGTGAGGTGCGGCTTCCGCTGCGGCGCCGGGCTCGGTTCTCGGGGTCCCCGGGCCTGCACGTTCGTCCCTGTGCCTCCTCCCGATCTGCAAACCCGCTCACCCCGTTC